>JAGVSQ010000810.1:0-21812 GCA_022683975.1 Rhyacophila evoluta
ACAGTGATCTCACATATGGAAGTTTACCAGTTTTAAATAAATTAGAATTTAAAATGTTATAAGGTAAAATGTTTTTTAAATGTAATAAGTAGGCCACACTGAATTTTTTGCACTCCTGGGCACTCATAATCAATTAATTGAATTTCGAATGTTGTATTTAAAAAATGTATGGAATTTTATTTATACGATTGTCAATTATTATTTATGGCTAGTTCATGTTCAAATTTTTCACTGTAAATGGATTTGACGCGAAAAGATTTTAGAATAACGATTTTCAACGATTTTAATAGTTCTTTTTCTCCGCAAAAATGAAGTGTTTTCCTTCAAATGCTTTTGGGGCTAAAGCGCTACATTTGAGCACTGTAAGGCGTTGGTATGCTGAATTTGATCGTGGCCATGTTTCTCTCTATAACGGGATTTGTGAAAGTCGTCCTTCAACTGCGGTCAATGTGGCTACTGTCAACTGACTAAATAAAGCCGTCAGTATCTGTGAAAAAATGTGGCTATTTAGGAATGGGTATGAACCAAACTCAAAAATTTTTGCGTGAACATTTAAAAGCCAGGAAGTTTATTGCCGTTAGATTCCTCAAAAATTCATATATATCCAGAAACAAGCTCCTGTTGATCGGTGCGAAAAATTGTTATTGGGGTTTAACCATGTGCGTTCAAATGCTGTTTTGTTATCGTAACAGGAGACAAAGCATGGATTCATTTATACGATTTGAAAAAAAAGTTCGCAAGAAGCAACTGAGAAGCCGCATTTTCTTGCACAACGACAATGGAACCTCTCACACCAAGAACAAGACAAAAGCATTTTTGTGTTCTGAGAAGGTTAAGGTTGTGACCCATCCCACTCAAAATTTAGACATTGCACTCAATGACTTCTTTATTTTCCCCAAAATCAAAGATTTCGTGAAAGGTTTCACATTTACTGAGTCAAAAGAGACAACAACGCGCCGAAAACATGTTCCCAGATGAGTGGGCCTCCTGCTTTCAAAAATGCTTTCGTCGAATGAAAAAATATTTAAAACATAATGGGGAATATTTTGAAAAGCAATAAGCGTATTGGTTTTGTTATTAATGGTTATATGTATGAGTTGCGCAATTTTTTCAGTGTGGCCCACGTAACAATCTTCACTACTTATCAGTGTGCTTACATATTGAATTTATAAAGATTGCCTGATGAATATGAAAGTCGAAACATGTACGCCAGTAGGATTGAATAAATATAAACCTTAAAAATAATTTTGAGTATGGGTTTGAGTTTTTCTTTCTCTTGTTTCACTGGAAAAATGCTTATAATTTTGAAACAAAACCAGATGTTTTGGGTAGTTTAAAACTTCACACGATTTATTAAAAGATGCCAAGCGAAAGGTTACCTATTAGGTTAAGTTAACGTTATCTATCACAATAAGTATTTATACTTTGCAGCTCTCAATGTAGTGGGGAGTTAATCAACATCCGAAACGATTCGCATAAAGGTATTCGTCTCCGTACCAATTAATTCAATATAGTTATGAGTATATTTATAAACGATATTGACGTTGTCTTTCTTTGTTTCCAGGTGGTAAATCATGAAGCAGTGATGGTAGCGGGGCTTAGGGCGGCGCCGTGCGCCCGCCGCTAGGGCGCCGCCCACGCCCTTGCCCCCCAAATTCGCCCTGCATCTTTTCACAGGTAATTTAATAAAACAAACAAAAATAACAAAAGTAATTTTAGATTTTTATCGACATCGTATGATATACCACTACTTCTTTATTAAAATTTATTTATATAGTTATTTTACGTATTATGCCCAACATGCTGTTACGCTATATGCTATTTTCATATTGACATATTGTCAACGCTGTTATCACATATAAGTTCAACAATTTACTCCTAATGCACAGGCAAAGATCGATTCGACAAATATTACTCATGCGTTGGTTTTGGTAGAAGAAGTTGTTAATTAGCTTGATATTATTGATGAATTCAATATAAATGATTAGATTGTATACATAAAATCAGTCCATATTAATATAATTTGTTTGGGAGTAAAAAATTAAATAATTACATGTATTTTAGTTTTTTTTAACCATACCCACTCCGAAAGTGGATAATATGGATCTCAAAAGTGTGAAGACGATCGATCACACAGGAATGTAGAATATAGATTTTTGCGTTACCAAAAACAATTTTGATAAATCTATTACGAGGATTGGTTGTCACCCAATTGCTCAACGCATAAAACACCCAGTCACATATCTTACGATTTAAAAAAATCCAGTAGATATGGATTCGAAACTGCAAACTGCAAACTGTCACTGAAATGCACACGATTACCGCTCCACTACCCGCCACGTACCGAACGTGATGCGCTCTTCATAAGTGCCAGGAGCAGCTTCCCAAGACATTGGTTGTCGTGCACTAGAGTGTGTGTGAGCGCTCTTCTAACTGAGTATATCCTGTTGATATCTAGCCTTGTCGAGAATTGCAATTTTTCAAAGCTAGAAAATTATCCTTCGTAGAAAAGTCGCAATGGCCGACCGGTCCGACAAATGTTCGAACCGACTTGAGAAGCTCTTCCCTTTTAACCGACATATGGGGATACTCCCGGACAGCTACTGAGAAATGTTGTTACAATATTTATTGTATTAACAAATAATATTTTATGTACAAACAAAAATCAATAGGTATTAACAGGTCTTTACGTTTGCCATTCGCAAATTAGTCTGTCGTAATTAACGCAGGGTGTGTCTGACCCACCCTGAGTTTTTTTTCACCAAAAGAAAAATCTTTTTTTGCTGTGGATAATAAAGGAAATGGTTTTTTGCGGTCAGAGGATTTAAGTAGAAAGGGTAATCACGAGGTCGATGTGGTTTGATGTAGATGCATCCGGATCAACAAATATACACTTAGAAGGCTTTAATTAGGGCAAAAGTACCACGTGAAATGTTTGAGCTTTTAAAAATAATTTCTTAAATAAAATTATATATGTTGTATGAGGGGCGTAAATGATTAATGTCTATCTCGCTTAATAATAGGCTGTATATAAATTTCAAGTTTTATCTGTAGTATTAAAACATTTTTTTATGAAAATGATTTTTTTTTAACTATGTTTTGTTTTATTTATATAAATGGTAATGTTATAAGCATCTACTCGATTTTATGATGCATTGTTAAGACACGTGTTCGAGCAACAATCCATTGTCCTTTATTTTCACAGTCTTATAAACTTTGTCGTATCTAGTGATACATGCCAAGCATATCATATCAGTCTTACGAAAATTCGATTGAAGAAGCATATGGAAAAATTAAGTCTTCAAATTTGCAAAGATATTGATTATTCAAATCTGAAGGAGATCTATGGGAACGTTATCACACAGTTATTTAAATACAATATGCAATAGTTGGATGAATTAAGTAATTGATTAGAAAAAAACGATTTATGAGTTGTATTCGTTTTTTTTCAGATGTCCTGACGGCGCGGCCACCATGCCGGCCGAGGAGCACGGCTACGGGAGCGGACACGCGCATACTCACGCGCACTCGCACGCCGGCACGGGGGGCAACTCGACCGCCCCCTCGGCGCCTCCCGCCGCCGCCAGGTATTCCTGCGAACGCTTCCCCAGCGCCGCCGAGCGCTTCAGCGTGGCGCCGCCGCCGCAGCCCCCCGTCTACTGCTATCAGAGGGACGGCTCGCCCCCGTCGCCCGCGCCTCCCTGCGACCGCTTCGTCACTCCACCAGCGCCGCAGCCGACGCAGCAAGTCTCTCCCGAGAGATCCCCGCGAAGATCTCGCACGCATTCCGCTTTACCATCGCGATACCTCGCGACGTCTACTCCGGTCGTTTCCAGATACGTGCCGCCTTCCGCGCACGTTCCCGTCGAAAGATATGTTCCGAGACCTAGTCCAAGTCCGGCGGGGGGTCCTTACTACTGTTCGGAGAGGTACTCCGAGCCTTACAGGCAGTATAGACCTTACCAGCGAGCGCGTCCGCCTACTAGGCGCTGCTGTCCTCCTCCGGGCAATCAGAATGGTGGGTCACCCTCCATGCTGCCTCCTGAAAGATTCCAGAGGGAATACAGCTCGTCTCCGCTGCTCAACCATGCGGACGACCACGCGAGATACGGGAGGGAATTCGCGACGCAGATGGAAGGCGGGGGGTACGTGGAGTATGTGGGAGGATCGGGAGGGAGACATGTGAGCTGCACTCCGCCTGGAGCGAGGCTGCCGCCGGATCCACCGTGCTGTTTGCAAGCTAGGAGATGTGCGCCGCCCGCTCTTAACTGGTGAGTCCATTTTATTTTACACTTATCCATATAATAATGATAGAATAATTTCATTGATTAAAAGACCTAATCATTAACACTATAAAATGTGGGAACTATATTGTAATAAAAACACGCGCTGAAAATATGAAAGTATTTAAGGGATGGGTTTTTAGTTACGTAGTCATCACTGGCACGTACTTCTGACCCTTTCCCGCTCCTTTTGGATGCCGCTTAGTTGTGGCGAGACGTAACATACCTAAATCAACTGACATCTTCCCCACTACTTCTATTGATCATCACGACTATCGTATTTTTGACAGCTATAATCGAATTTCGCAACAAAAATAATTAAAAGACGTGCGTCCATATAGGAAATAGGTAGCTGAAGAGGATATTGCGCGAACTGATTTGTTAGCAATTTATATTATTTATTCCTTAAACATGTTTTTAGTATCCAAAATAAGTTTATGTAAACCCGTTATAGGCCAGTTGCTGGGGAACAAAAATATACGAAAACGAATATTAATTCAGGGTAAAAGTTTTTAATCGGTTCGAGTATGGCCCAGTATGATTATCCTAAGTTTTCCCCTTTCTCCGAGGCGAGCTTAATTAGCTAGGTAGATAAAAGTAACCTAACATGGAGCGTTTTCCAGTTTTTACAAAATAAATAAAAAAACGACTCATCACATCAAAAAGTTTGCAATGAATGAGTTATAGAACGTAAAATTATGCATAAAATGAGAACCAAAATGATGCATTTTAGTGCAGTAGTATGAGTACCAGCTCACTTCAAAGTTATCAAAATACTTCAACTTCTTACGTTCGACGAAAAAACATATTTTATTAATAATTAATCAATTATTAATTTACTTGCGCGCGTTTGTTTCTCTTTCCATTTCTTTAGATTTATTTGTGTTGTCTTATTCATCATTAACTGGCCAGTAGTAGTTCAGAAGAGAACACGAATTCTTTGGTTATGATTTCAATGTCCGCCAACAGATGTAGCGGCTGTTGTAATACCAGCACAACTGCACATTCACATATGGACAATATACCTGTCTAAGAGATTAGAGTAGAAGGGCGTATCTCGCGGTCATACGTCGCACAGGTGTTCGACTCGATTTCAATGTTTAAATTCAGAACTATTAAATGCGTGCAATGATTTAATTATAACATTTTCTAGATTCATAAGTTATGAGTGTAGTGAGAAGTTGGCGCTTGTTATTATAAAGAATTATCGTTGTTACGAAGTGGTTTGAAGGTTTGTCAACATTGTTTTGATTATATTTGAGGTTATGTTAATTTGTTTTGCTAATTTTAGTGTACTATCAAAGATGAATATCGACTATTTACTGTTTCATTTACGTGTTTTGTCATTAAGCGTGAACAATAAATAGCTTACAGACTAAAAGCGTGTACTAATGAAAATGAAAAAAATTAAATATTTATACCGTAATTAAAATGACATTAATATAATAAATCACGGGAGCCCAGGACTGGGCCACCGTCCCCCCGAGTGAGGGTGGCGATGACTGGACACATTAGGGTGATTTATTATTGTATGAAGTCACTTCGCTGTGATAACCATGGTGATAAAAAAGAAACCACCGAATGTATACTAATACTTCGTAAATTTGCTGTGAAATTAATAAATTCAAAGTTATCAGTAATGTGTCACCGGACGTACCCAAAATTTATGCACTTATTTTTTAAATTGTTCCATTAATTCTAATTTTGAAAATTCAAATTAAATATTCGTTCAATCCACGGAACAACTGTAATTTAAGTATGTACAGTTTAAATATAAACGACGAAATTTTCTGGATATTTTGATTAAATCTTTTAACAAAATATTTGCATATGATAACAAATTTTGATTATTTTTGATACGCAGTTGATACGGCCTATAAACCTAAAAAACAAGCATTAATTGAATTAAAATTGAATACACATATGACAAGAACTCCGATAGATAAGTACGACACACCTTATAGTAATAACAAATATCTTATCTATTAGATATATTGATATATCGCATATATTTTGGGCGTTTTACGTGATTTTAAGTGTGTAATATGATAATTAACAAATTATCATATATATATAAATATAATATAATAACATATCATTAACAAATGTTGCCACAACATATACCATACATGCCATACCTTGAAAAATATTATTATCCACTTTCATTGTGGTGTAAAAACACATTATAGTAGAATAAAAGTTGGCAAAACAAGTTTATTATTACTATAATATTATTATAGTAATAATAAATAGTAAAAATAAATATCAGGTTTCTAAAAAAATGGACGTGGATTTCCAAATCTCTGCTGAACATTTTTTACAGAATGATTCTGACCTGATTTCTATTTATGAATTTGTATTTATGTTTTATTTGTCACGTACGCTCCGAAAATGGAGCAAAATGATTCTTCAAAAGCTTATGTCAACAGTTTTTTTTTACGAGAATTGTTGATGTCAGATAGTTGTTGAATTCATTAGTCATTTATTCCTGCATTCGAGTTTAATATTTTCTTCATTTAATCGTCTTAGCAATAGGATTCGCACATGTAATCTCCAGCTTGCGCGTGTCTCTACTATGCACATAGCGGTAAACAAAAGGTTGCGCATACGAGGGCACACTTATCCACATGTACATAGGATTGCGAATATGTACGTTCAGTTTTAAATGGAATAATATTTCTCTCTTTTCAGTTGTATATGTGTGCATTTGTTATGGAATTATTATGTGATATATGATAATACATTTTAAATATATAGCAGTTATATATAAATTGGTATTAATAGATGTAAGGGTCTGTACGTGAATTATTAGTTAATTAACGATTAATTAATATTATGTAAATGCGATGAAATATCGCTTGTAATTCTCTATAAATAGCTATACGACTATTCAGTACTCTCAAAATATGATAGGATTTACATAAATTATTCTCCCTAAACTGCTCCCGCTTTAGTTGCACAGTAGTTTATAATTAATAATTATTAGGTGTAATTTAAATTCCGCGTTAATCTAGATTTATCGCGCAAATCGATACCTATCTTATGAATCATAAATGAATGACCCAGATTCTTGTTTCTGATATTATTACATAAAATAGATGCAGAAAGTGTTTTTAGAATATCGAAAAAATATTTAAATGTAAAACCGACTGGGCTATTTTTTGTTGATGTATTATGTGACAAAAAGATCCAGTAGATAATATACTTAATAATGAAATCTAAAAAATAATAATTCGTCGTATACGAATCCATTTGTATGACAGAAAAGAAAGATGCATACGTGTCGTTTGAATAGAAATAATATTTAAATGTGGGTATCTCTGGTTATGTATAATATATACAGACATTTGTCTTTTTGATAACATCTGGTTTATGTAATATCTATTTACATCAATACGACTATTTAAATAAATATGAGACAAATTTGTTATAATTATCGCTATCTGAGTATTGTTGGTTTGTGCCACGAATTCGAATTAATTTGATAAACCGTTGACGCGACCCGTATTGATACATCTACTACTGCGACTCCTTTGGGTTTAAAACATTCTTTCTGTTATATCATAATATACAAGTGATCTTCGACTTACGATGGTTTGAATTACGGCGATCGGACTTACGACGAACTTAGAAAGTTAAGAAACGCTGCATTAGACATTCTTAACCATTCTTACCCTGTGATATAAACTGACGTCTCAGCTGCTGTTAATTATGTGATTGTCTCTATAAATATGCTTTATATTTAAGGTATTTCTCCATAATACATTTATTTATTGGATGAAAATTTACGATACAAAAATATTTAATCAGACAAAACAAAAATAAACATTTTTTCAAAGAATCGGGCATAAATTTATCAATGTGTATATGATAATTGAGAAATTTTAGAGTCTGCATTCATCAAATAACAAAAAGAACCCGGCCAATATGACATATCTGCAAAATAACCAAGAAATATATGAAGAACAAATATTTCGTGTTCTACTTATGAGAGAATGGATATAAATATTTAAATTTAGATATCACACATAAAACATTATACGCCATAAAATGTCTCTCTTTTATTTTCAAATATTTTGTTGCTTAATGTGATGTAAATGAAATCAAATATCAGTTACTGTATACAATTTTGATAATCGTTTCTGATAATGATCTAAATTATTTTTCCTTGGCGTTATTTGAAAATAGAACAACGCATTAATAGACCGCTAACGTTTCCATATTGTTGTCTATAGTCGTAATTGCTGGCACACTGCTTCGTTTATGGTATTCGATATGTCCTTGAACTTGTTCTGACATTGTTGACGTTTTGTAAAACGATTTGGTAATACTATGGAGGAGGAATATATTTATACAGGTTGAATACACTATTCGTACCATTCTCCATAATGCTATGTAAATTTAATTTTTATTCAAAATAAATATAGTAAAATATGTAAATTGTAAATTATGTAAATTATTATAAAAGTGAAATCTAAACAAAATATCACAGTCTAAAGATCTTTCAAGTTTGTATATTGAAGTATTGCAGAATGAATATGTATCATAGATATATTTTACCATATCCGCTCCGTACATGGAGCATATGGATCTCTGTAGTGTGAAAATTACCATTCCAAAAATTAAATATAGTATACGTATATCGGAATTGTAAAAAAATATTTGGGAGTTTTTTTCACGATAATATAAATTTTAAAAATTCGTGATCCACCATAAAATAACAAAAAAATACACGAAATTGTAATACTGACTCGAGTATAGTTTGAGTATTTTCATGTCATGCTTTATTTATTTTTAACATCGCACACACAAAAAGCGTTGTTATTTGTATATGTATTTTAGTAACAGTATAATGTAAGTGACATACATCTTATACTCTATCGATTAATACTTAAATGACGAGCCTTTCGATGATTTGTCATAAATGCGTCATATAGACGTTTCATTTATATACATTTATTGGTATCCAGCTGTGTGATTGCAACGTGTTGTAGGCAGGTGGTCTCCTCAGTTAGGCAGTCACAGCATACAGTCCCATTTTCCTTTATGCCGTATTATGCTTCTGAATATATTGTATATTCGTTATTGATTACTACATATTTTTCAAGCAAAGGAAATTACCTCGTCATTGTTCACTAATATGCAATTTTATTTAATGTTAAAATAAATTTAATCTACAATAAAAAATGTCGAACCAATAAACATAAGAACCATTACTATTTCTACCAATCTTATCTAAAGCATATAAAATTATTTGATTTATACTTTGATAAGAGATTTTCATGATATTTGTCAAGGATATTTGCAGTCTTAAAAGCACGTTATATCACAAAATTATACATTAAAACAAGTGTTTATTTGTACAATAAATGAACAACATTATCAGTTTTTTTAAAGTGTGGAGACTTGTGAGTAATAATGCCAATACTGTGTCATTAATCGAACACCATGAAAGTCCTTCGTTAATCTGAGACGATTCCTAACTGGTTAGACATCCATGTCCTGCGTTTAAATATTGCACATACTGAGGTGTCCCGAAATGATCAGACATTTTAAATTTGCTGCCATTTTCTCTCTGAAAAATTTTCAGCGTTTTTAAAAAAAAAAAATCATTTTAACGCGTTGTTCGATTGTGTAAATTTCCATAATTTGAACTTAACGCTTAGTAATGATACCAATCAAAAATATCTACTGTAGTGTAGTGCAAATTTTAAAAAGTCAAAAAATCGGCAAAAGTCTCGGACAAGAACCGACCAAATCTGATACATGACAAATAATATAGATACAAATATTTTTCATAACTATGTCAACCCAATTGGCATCCAGTTCTGTATCTTTGGATAACAGTTGCAAAAGTAGAACCCGCGATCTCTGGCTTCCAAGCGCGCACTCTAGTCTCTTGTTTACTGGTAGAAATATTTAAGAAACTATTATTTAATGTTGAATTTATGGTTCTTTAAAAAATTACTATTATTAACTTACTTGAACTTAATCTAACATGTAAATGCTAGATTAGGTTAGATCACTTTACGTGGCGTTAAGTGATGTATATATGATGTTTAGGTATAGCTTATAAACTCAACAGTCAATATATTATGCATATTCTACTGAATAAAAATAGCTTATTTAAGAGTTATCGAGGTTCTTTAATTATATTTATTTTTGTAATCCTCGATCTCACCTTCAATCACTTTTTATCACCGATAATCGGTGTTCTATTGTGAATACAGTTAGAGAAAATCTTTACGGTATTAGGGTTGCTCTGTTCAGTGATAATATATTATGCACTGCACAAAGAAGTAATAAAATCAATTGTATTTTGTATGTTGAATCAACCAAATAACTGATACAGTACATTGAAGTCAAGTCAGTATAAACTTATTGATGCCATAAAACGTAAAGCAGATAGAGATGCTTGAACGAGCATACTGTAAGATGAATTTGTTCAATAAATAGTTGAGCCATTTGAAAGTGGAGTTACTACATCAAGTAAAAGATTGTCAACCGAGCTAAAACTGTACAAGTAAAGTTCATTTCAACATTTACGTTATTCAAATAGTAAACATATTAGTGTTGTATTTTCAGTGGACTAGTTGATAAATATCCGTGTTTGTCAATACGAGCCGCTGGTTTTTGTGGAAAAATAAAGAAATGTTTGACTATCAATCGTCACGAGAAACAACAAACAACCCAGTTTCGTCTCATTTATTTGACTAACATGCTGAGGATTGCTATATGGCTTTGTATACATAATGTTTTAGTTTAATTTTGATCATCGGCCGTCATTACCCATTAAGTAAATACTCGAAAAAATTGGTGTATCACCGTAAGCGATTCCATTGTTTATGAAAAAGTTGGAAGTTAAAAATATAACAGTTAATATAAAAAAAAAATACTAGTAAAAATTTTTAGTGCAAATTTCACACCGTCATTATTCATTGTTTAGTAGGAATTTTTGCGACAGACTGACATACATATGTATTTTCTGTTTAATGGTACAGATTTAAATATTTCGCGAGTTATTTGTTTATTTTCTACCTTATTACGTGACTTTTTTGTATGCTTCAAAGTACTTTTATAGTTGTAGAAAATAGACTGAAAAGTCCCTTATATTCTACGTGCGACAAAGAAATTTATTTCCTCTTCTGGATTATTGGCTTAAGCGGTCTGCAGTGTTTTAAATATTTCTGAATTTCATACTTATTGTACAAAGAGATTGCCCAAAGAGCGCTTAGTGAAGTGAAATGAACCCGAGTAAAGATTTTCCATAGCCTTCTTTACGATGTACTTAAAGAGAGATAAGAATAGAAGGTAGTCCAGTACAGATGTACTCAAAGTATTTGATATAGCTGATAAAACAATAGCTGATATACGAAAAGATATATTTTTTAATTAGACAATGGATTACTGTAATCCATGGATATATTAAAAAAAATATTGCAATGTTTTTGTTCCAACTTTAAGCATGTTTAAAACTAATACTGTAAATAATCTTTAATTAATAATATCTTTGCTTCGGAGTTCGATTCTCATAGTAACTAGGTTAAAAAAACTGCAAAACTGGATGCAAATTCAATGAATAAACAAATGACTGAAAACCAAATCTCACAAAAAATCCGGTCAAAACATGTCTTCACAATGCGAACATCTATTTACTCTATTTATGGATATACCGTATGCGTATGCAATAAAAAATATTGTTTGACTTTTATTCGGTATACCGATTGGACGTGTGAATTCAACGTTCAATGTTCGCCCGCCTCATTCTTAAACTCTGTATTAATAAGGTATATCTAGGGGTGTTGATATTGAAAAGTAATATACTTTGTTTAACGGGAATATCCCAGAAGCTTAAATAACTAATCTATGACGAAGATTTCGATGCACTCATTGTGTTATTAAATAAAAACTATTTTTGTTTCTGTAGATAAATTATGTGACGAAATAGATATGCTCACCATATGACGCCATACTTAAAAACATCTATTGGGATTGTAATTTGTCTCCCCAGTCTCCCCAGTAATCGAGAAGTTATCATGTGCGTCATAGAGCTGAGATTTGTGGGTTCGAATCCCACAGCTGCAGAATTTAAAAAAATATTTAACCAGGACTAGATGCCTAATGAGTTTGTTAATCGGCTTACTATTGATTCTCATAAAAATCTGTTAAAAACATGTCATGCCAATGCCAAAATTCATGTACTGTATTTCTCATTTTCACACTACTGACATTCACATGCACCACTTTCAAAGTGATAATAGTAAAAAAATTAAAATAATACACGTGTCATTCTGAAATAAAAAAACTCAAAAATTGGCCATTAACACTGGTAACTTGTATAGTAACAATAGTTGTTCCACGGTAGTCGAGGGCTTAGTTCGATTTCCACATTTACTGGATTTTTAAAAATCCGGAATTGCAGAACTGGATTCCCACAAGGTTGAGCGATTGTCTGAAATCGATTTCTCGTGAAAAATAGCTTGCCGAGACATGTTTTTGTATTGCGGAGATATATAATTTATGCTCCACCTTCGGAGTGTACACGGCTTAAAAAAATATGTAATATTATATTTTGAGGATCACTTGTCTGGTTTTTCTTTGTTGGAAGGAGTTGGCCATACGCTATAGTGAGTACAGAAAGTAAGTACCGCTTGTCGAATTTTATTTCATGTCCTCGTACTTTTATTGACTGCCGTAACCGTATTTTTATAGTGAATACTTCAGTGAAACTGATTTCAAGCGGAGGTAAAGATTTTAATGATACTATACTTATCCATATGGATAGAAAAATTATGCATTGTTTTTATTTTTACTATACTAGTGATATTTTTTGAATTACGTTAAATCTTATACAACCTACAAAAATATTTACACGAACTTTTTCGCGATATTAAAGTAATAACGTAATATTCATTATTGAAAAATATTCGAAGTCATCATATTTTTATACTTCATGCTATTCGATAAAAATATTTTTATACGGGTGACTTATGCGTCCTCGTTGTCGATTGTCTGTGGATAAAAATCCTTTTTGTCTATGTTATAGACTCTTTGACATTCAGTACGACCTTGAACTTTTTGTTCGACATTACATATTATTGTCTATGAACATCACAATCTATTATACTATATATTTGTTTTGAGTTAAATGATGTTTTACTCTAGATAAAATAATACAATTATGATGTACTGTTACGAATAGGTTTTCGTGTCAATTGTTCTCGAGACACGTAGTAAATAAATCAATTTTTAACAGATAACAGGCTGATGGCGATGAAAACGATTTATTTGCAGAGGTGGCGACAAATCGGTATTGTGGCGAAACAAAGTAATATTATTAGAAATTTATCGGCCCAACCGTAAAGTGGTACAGGATTAGCGATGATACTAAATTAAAATAATCAGTTTTTAGAGCAATGAGATTGTTCACACGGATAAAAGTTCGAATGACATAGTTGTATTTATACGCAAAATTAACAGCATATACTTGGCTACTATATTGTTGATATACGCAGTCGTAATCAGCAATGAAGACATTTTTTTAGATTCATGCGTCTTATGGATTAATTAGTCTCGGATGATTAGAAACTTGCTGAACAATCTACAACAACTTCACGCTGGTCGATATTAGTTACAAGGCCCGGGTGTTTTTTATAATGCTCGCTATGAAAATTGAGCGTATTAATTTTCTCAATGTGAAGTGGTTCGTTCGAGAAATGGATGATATAGATAATACGGATATTTGTATTGACAGGTTATTTCTACAACAATTGGAAGTCAAACGTTTGTTTCATTGTATACAACGTAACGTCCTGCTTTAAGCCCGTGCCGTCTACTACAAAAGTGAAGGCGCATATTGCTCGGCCACCAGGGGTTTTGGAAGGGCGTATTTTATTCATTGTTTTCTCTATATAAATGAAAACGGAGACCCCTGCTCATAGATTCATCGTGCATCTAATGAGTCTAAGTTACTGGGGAAGTGCGATGTGACAGTCCACCTTTGTGTTTTCAATTACAGGACTGAAAATAATGAGGAGAGTGCTGCCAAGTTTTTAAGATAATAGGGAAAGTATGAACAATCTGGGAGGAGAATAAGAATGCAATATTACCAATTTAATGCAACAGTTTATTTAATTTTAATACAAATCTAGTCGATTGTACAATAATTTTATTTGATCTGTATGCATTCTATAAATTGGATCAATAATTTTTTTTTTAATGCCATGTTAAGAATGTTTTTATACTGTTATTTGTGGTATTCTCGGCGTATTGTATATACATGAATAAGAATGAACTTTATTATATAAAAACTTTATTTCGAATCGTAAGTTATAAAGTAATTTCAAAAACAAAATAAAACTAAAGCCGTGGGTTTGTTGTTTATGTTCAAACAATAGAGATGCAAAAAGCGTATATTCCATTACAACAAAGCGGGTTATTCACCTTTTGATTTCGTAGAAGTGGGTCATATGGTTGAAACCCGCTGAAATCTACCCCTCCTGATGCTATTCTTATTTCACC
Source organism: Rhyacophila evoluta (assembly GCA_022683975.1). Classification (NCBI taxonomy): domain Eukaryota; kingdom Metazoa; phylum Arthropoda; class Insecta; order Trichoptera; family Rhyacophilidae; genus Rhyacophila; species Rhyacophila evoluta. The sequence goes on from JAGVSQ010000810.1 coordinate 14,805, forward strand.
TGCCTACCCCGTACCACCCCGGAACTGCTTTCAACATATTTTACACGTTTTATATCTTTCTGTCAAAATATACATATTACTCAGTGCGCCGAGCATTATGGGAGTCCTCTGTATACTCGTATATAATATGGCAAAGTGAATAAATATTGCACATTTGGCTTATGGTGAGCGATGATAAACAAACCTGCGGAATAATAAACAGTTGAAAAGGATGCCCTTTTTAGGCAGTTCGTTCTTAGTAGTTTTTGTTTTTGTAACGGCTTAAATTTGCTTTACAAAAGCGATAACGATTTTAAAAATCGGAAGATGTAAAACTGGACCACACATGGGTTAAGTAATTGGTTAAAGATATATTTGCGCAGATTATTATAATTAATTTCTAGTCTGGACGTCTTCGGACCGTGTATATCCACACGGTGCAATTTTTAAGCGAACGTGATAAGAAAGAATGCGACAGAAAGGAATTGAAATAAGACAAATCGTATTTGTATTTATTTTCTTTATAGATGTAAGCCAATCAATGAATCTATCTATTATTAGATATACAACGTTTTTAGTATTGTAGTATCAGAAAATAAATGTCAGTTGTATATATATCAGAGCCCAAACAACGAAGCTTGACTTGAGTTGTTGTTGACAAATTTTTAGTAGTAATTTAACTAATACACTTTAACACTTTGAACGCTGAATAACGATGTATCGTTGATCGCGATAGCTGCCAGAAATGGTGACGACTATAATTGTTGGTGTTTGCATAAATAGATGCGTCTAATTGATTATAAATAATTATAGTGTTTAAAAAAATATGAAATACTTTTTTCACAGTAATTATTATATAAATGGAAAAATTTCTCGATATTATTAAAACAAAAAACATTTTAATTGTTAGAAGATTTAAAAAAAATGTAGAAAATTATTAGTTTGTCTTTAGCTTAAATATAAGTATCGCCAAACTGCATTTTGGTAAATTTCGAGATAAATAAACACTGTGATTAGTTTGTGACAATGGCGCACTGTATTTGTACATACACAATCAGCGCTCTGCTTTCGAGCCGTCGACAGTACACACTGTGCTGTTTGATATTTGCTGTGCATTTTGTAGTGCCGAAAGTTTCCAGCTGATTGGATGGATGGCGTATGAACGAACCGAGTTGTGTTTACTGCCAAATGAAATTTCACTTGATTGTTGGAACAACAGGTATACACACATTAATTTTAAAATTATAAAACGCACAAGCGTTGCACCCACTTTATACCAAATTATTTTTTACTAATTTGTTAATGGTTAGTAAAAAAAACATCAGTGTGATTATTAATTCTCCTCTGTCCAAATCTTTTCGATAGAATAGACTACAGTATAATATTTATAATGAAGAAGTTATTAATAACACATTTTTCTGCTAACGCCGTTGAAATGTTTGGATCTCGGCAATGTGAAGATTTTTTCGGCACGTTATTTTTTATGAACTTACAATATTCGGCAATCGTATATCTCATCAGTCACTAAATGTTGATTTTATGAAGCAACGAAATTTAAGCCCAAAATCCAAAGCATTTTTTACAAATACAGACCTGTCCATTCTTTCCATTTTTCTCCATTCATATTTTGTTGGTGATATTGTATGAATTTTCAGGTTATTCAGAATCCTATTTTTTATATATGAATGTCTCACGAGTTTTTTATGCAACCAACTTTATTATAAATTATATCATTATACATTTGTCAATCAAACTTTCTATCATATATTTTTTTTGAATCTGTCAATTTGCTCTTGCTTAAAGTGTGCAATACCTTAATGTAACAATATGTATATAACTGGCAGAATAAAATGTCTGCGATTCAATGTGTTAACTGAATTTTAATATCAAAATTAGTTTATGAAATGATGTTTTACTAATTTTGATCTTAAAGATATTCCAAGCCTTCGGGAGTCGCTTATTGATTATGAAGATCAAATAAAGGCATTCGTAAAAGTAAATTGTCAGACAAAAATGCTAGAAATTACTAGGAGATCGCATTGATCGAATATATTCATTGAGTAACATAATTCAACGTAGTTGTTTAACCGAATCATCTTTGGCAGCTTAATTGTATTATTTGTCGATATTTATTGTTATTGATGGATGTAGAGAAAAGGATTTCCATGGCGCAAGGATATATTCGACAACAATACAGAACGCGTATTGTATCCGATTGTATTTTTTTTGTCTTTCTTTATGTTCTTCGCTAATGAGGGTACATATGTGTAACTAATTTTCGGAAACTTGCGATTCTGTTTTCATTTCCTGGACGACTCCACATAAAAGCTTCTTTAGTTCTTAGAAACGCAACAAATAAAGATATTTTTTCGTGTCATTTCACGCGAAAAATATCGCACGACAAATGGAGTTCTTTGTATATACACGCCACTCGAGTTTTATGCAAGTTATTAGTATTATGTTTGATACAGAAAATATAGTAAAAATAAAGTTACCAAATCGACATTATCACGAAGCTATCGACCGATTTCCATTTAAAGTTTTAAAATGATCGTTTAAAATCTAAATTGATTGTGTTATTTCTGTTCTCAATATTATCTATCTAACAAAAACTAGTAGCTCAGAGACTAGCTTTAGCGTCTGGCAATCCAGAGAATGTGAGTTTTTAAGGCTATTTTTTGTGACCAATATCAACAGAAACAAATAACTATATTTTATATCCATATTTTTTATTTTTATAATTTTAATAATCACAGAAAATCATAAATATTGTACAGTTTTACACAAAAGACTGATATTTTTTCGAAATTGTTAATTTGTTCTTCCTTACAAGACTTACTCCATTTTTAGTGAAAATGAGTTACACCATTTGTAATGATTTCCATAACCTAGAAAAATACTTTTACTTGTAGATATTTGTTGACAGCCCTATTGATGATTTTATTTTAACCTGTTTGTCATAATTTACAATTGAGTTAATATTTTCTCATATACTTAAAAAATGGATGATCTCAAAACTATATCTTTGGACTTGTCTTTTTTGTCAGAACGGAGACGATATGTTCATTAATCGGGAAGTGTATCGTGCATACACAAGAGAAAACTATTCTTGAAGTAATTTCAATACTACTCATTATACTAAGTGTCTAACATGTTTTATTTATCTGATTACTTCGGTTCGGTCAATTTGATAAATAATATAGCACGGATTATTACACGTATACATGATGAATACGGTGACTGTACTCGTACGTTTCAAATTATGGATAATCATTCTTATTTTCTTCTCTAAGTGTCACATTCTCTCTCTTCTCTTTTTATCTCAATTCTTGAGACTCAATGGAATATTGAAATATTATTCATTCAATTATCATTTGATATGATTAATATTTCCAAGGACATGTGTTTCCTGTTACATCAAGGATCAGAAGTAGTCAACATTAACATATAAATTGTGTCATAATAATTTTAATAGCTGTCGACAAAAATAATACATTCGTGCTATTTTAACTAAAGATTTTTTTAGACCATATTCGCTCCGAAAGTAGAACATATAAACCTTCTCTTCTATGTGAAGACATCCTGACATTTTTTGAACACATCAAACAATTGTTCTACTCAATGGGTATCCAGTCCGGTATTTTTTTTGGGTTTTTTAAAAATCTGACAGAGCGAATCAAACCCACACTTTCCGGATCGCTAGGCGCGCACGCTAACCTCTACGCTACCGGGGAGACGGTTTAGCTAGCTAGCATAGAGGTTTACTCTCATAAAAAGATATTTTAAAGCAAATATTCCCTCAGTGGTCGAGTTGTGTAGTGGTTGCGCAACGCCATGATAGGTTGTGGGTTGCAATCCTTCTCCTACTAAAGATTTGTTGTTTTACGTTCGAGATGGGAGAATGGGTTTAGCAATTAGATGATACGTAATTCACGTAAAAAACATTTAGGAAAGTGTTCGGATTTGAGGAGTGCATATACATACATTGTGTAAATTCATTTGCACCACTTTCAAGGAGGACATGGCAAAAAATGTTTTTTTTTTTACAGAAGTATTTTTTTCTGTTATGGGATATAGATGTACTTAATTAGCAAGATAATGGCGTGAAAGTTGTAGTAGCTGTTTGTTGACTAGCTTATAAAACTAGTGGTAAAAAATATATATATTGAAATATAGCATTGTCGTAAAATTTTGCTTGCAAATAAATGAAAACTCGAAAAAAATTTCATTTATTTAAAAAGATGAAATAATAATAAATTTTAATTATTAATAGAAAAAATGTGGTCACCGTATGTTTGGTTGTAGACATTATCAATTACCACGTTACAAATTGCCCAGAAAGAAAGGATTATTTGAGTTTTGACAAGTTTTATGTCTTTTTATCACGACAGTTTTCTACTTAGGGCCAAATTACATACAAAAAACTTTTCTAATGTAGCTATTTCATTATTACAACGAAAGTATTATTTCCGACGGCAACTATTACTATGTTATTGCTACGTCTGTGAGGCGCCTCCAGACAATGGCTGGATGATTCATACGAACGTCCCAGGAGATGGGGATACACGAACATAGCGTGATTTTCACATTAAACATGTACGCCCTAAACCATTCTAAATCACATGCCGGCTTCCGGAGGTGCCAGGAGAGAAAGAAATCGGCATTTTTATAGAAAATATCGTCCATGCTAAAACACAAAATTATTTTAAAAAATTCATGACTGAAAAAAACATCCAGAAGTTTTATATTCCTCTGGATTCGTTGTTCATCCTCTCTGCTTCTCGCTACTTCTAATGTACACTTTATAATAATCCCCGAAGTAAAATTACGGCACCCAAATGAATACCAAAATAATGCATTCATTTTAGGATGCGTTCGATTATTTATTAAGTTGTACGACGGAATCTAATTAATGTATTTTATGATAATATAAATAATAAATACTAAGAAAATTAGCTTAAATGTAAGTATTATTGCGATCATCTATATTATCCATAAATATAATAAGTGTTCTGTAAAAAATAGTTTTTTTTATGACTAGAGGTTTTAATTAATGATTTATATATATTGTTTTACTACTGACGGTTTTTGGAGATATTGAATAATTTCCAACTAGATATGTTGTTTCATTATGTATTAACTCTTTGCATGCTAAACAAAGGTACATTGCTGTTCAGATAACAGCGAGATAAATATTAACAACAATAATTTGACATTTTTTAAAAATTACACGCTTAATAACGTGTTCAAACAATGCACTAGTTTTTTGTAATCAAAAATTAAAAAAAAATTCGTATCTTTACATATTAAGAATTTTGAAAAAAAAAATCATTGTAGTTAGGGGTTTGAAGAAATATAATATTTAAAGCAGACAGATAACTCGTGATATTAAAGGCATGTACACATAATTTATTGCGGCATTGAAAATTTCAAATCAAAATTTATCACCACACATTTCTGAAAGATATGTAATAAAAAAATTCCTGCTCATGGAATTTTCCCGTTCAATTTCCTGAAAATAATTTTAATGAAAAAACACCACAAGTATTCGCAGGGACGTATTATTGGGTGGGGTCATTATCTTTTCCCTGTTGTATCCACTTACCGAAACAATTGCTTCATCAAAGCTCAACCTAGGGAGGGACGAATTGCTGGCAATATTACCACTCTAACCGGCCAGTGGCGTACTGCTAAGTAATCTTGCACTTACTGTGCGTGTACGAGCATTATTAATTAATATACTGCAAAATAAAAAGAACATAAATTTGAGTAGTTTAAAAACAAGAATTTAATTTACAATTTAATTATATACCTGCAGTCTATTGCTAAAGATGTATATGTTAAATATATTGTCGCCAAAAGTATGTTGATTTTTGAGTAAAGTTTTATTTTTTGCTTTATCTCTTGTATTATTGGTACATTTTTGCATTAACATATAATTTTAGCACGTTTTATAAACGTATGTGTTGATGCAAAAATGTTTAAAAATATACAAGAGATTGACTTGAGATCAAGATTCGTGTTTCTGCAACATTGGCGACGATATACACTGTTGAGTTTAGATGAGTATTTGTTTCTCATTAATAGTGTAAAAATGCCCGCTTCGAAAATGAAGTGTATAAATCTCCACAGTATACAGATTTATCTTGCTTTTCACGATATTTTTCCAGTCCTGTTTTTTAAGATAATTTTAAAGTCCAGCAGCTCCAGAAACCCGGCTTAGAAGTGCAAACGCTAACCTCTATCAGGAATGTAAATGTTTCTAGTATCACATTTAAAGAAAAGATATTTTAAAGTACTTCCTAATAACATTCAAAATAAATAGTATCTGAAATAGGCATTTCTTGCATTGGGACAAAGCATGTATAAGTGAACAGTGAAAAATGTTTGAATAATAAATTAAAACATAAGAAAACCAAATACGTGTCTGTTCTTTTAAAAATGTACATTGTTTGGAATAGTGCTATCAAACAGGTACAAAATTAAAAATATTTTGACACATTATATTCGTCTTGCGATGGGATCTCTTCAAGACCGAAGAGTAACAGATATTGCTGAATCACTTTTTTGTACGCCTCTGTATTTATGTGTTTCTCCAATTTGACCGAGTTGGAAAAATACCGAAAACAAACCAGCGGTATATACAAGACACAAGACACGTGTAAAGAGACCCAAATGCTTTTCTTAGTTCTTGTTTGTGGGTAATTTTTGTTTTTAAATGAACACAGAATACGTTAATCAGCCTGGATTAAATATTATATTTATATCATGAATTCACATATTTATTATCCTTGCTATTATGAGTATAAATTAGGTTTGTGATGAAATTATTTTATTTCAAATTATCTGAATAAACATATATTTTGATAACGAGATTGTAATATATGATATATTACGTATAATTTATTTCGAACTTTTTGTTCTTTGAATTAAATATTAATTTATTTTACGTATCGAGAACGTTACAAATTATAAGTTGAAAGCATTCAAAACAGGATATAAAAAAATAAAAAAGAGATAAAATTATAC
>JAGVSQ010000810.1:21822-34062 GCA_022683975.1 Rhyacophila evoluta
TACATATAAAAAATTGAAAAATAAGTATAGTAAAAATAATGATGAGTAAAAAAAAATGGTCTCCCCTGTAGCGTAGTTGGTAGCGTGCGCGCCTAGCAATCCGGGGAATGCCAGTTCGATTCCCTATCTGTAAGATTTTAGGAATCCAAAATGCAGGAATGGATGCTTATTGGGTTGGGCAACAATCTGACAAACGATTCTCGTGAAAAATAATCTGTCAAGACGTCTTCAGACGTCAAGCGGAGATCGATATTCTCCACTTCCGGAGTGGATATCTTCACACTGTGTAGATCCATACGCTCCACTTTGGGTGCGAACGTGGTATAAGAAGAAAAATAAGACAAAAAAGAGTATTTAAAACAGAAAAAAGGAATCTATCGAGAAGGTTAAATAGAAACTATTCTAGAATTTTATCAAAGAAGTTCTATCTTACTCACCTCACTAAGATGAAAGACAACAATAACGTTAGAAATAACGGTTGCCCTCCGTATTGGAATTACTATTGGCAAGTAAGTTCTTTACTTTGTAAACAGCCGATGTTCTCGATCTCTTACGTAACTATTAGGCAATTGGCCATAATGGCAGAATTCTTGATTTTACTGAACTTTAAAGTCTATTTTTCAAGAGGTAAACAATTCAAAAACAGTATAAAAAGTTACATTATATCCATGAAGTTTTATAGAGAAAAGATTGGATATTTACGTAAAAAAATGATTCTTATGGGAATATAAGTTTATCGATCGCTGTTTCGATTTTGATACAATTATCAAATATCATAATTATTATAATAATAGTTTACGTTGTTATAATTGTAGTTATCATGAAATTTAATTAACCTGTACAATTGTAATTTAATATGATTATTCTGCCACTGTGAAATGGGGGTTTCCGAAGTAAATGCTAATTCAATTAATATAAGGAAGGGTGCTTGGGGCAAATTTAGTACCGGTGATGGATAGGTGCTACTACCCCTTATATAGAATTAATGCAAATGCGTGGATCGATGGCAGCATCGTGCGAGCATCTTGAAGAGGCAATGCATGGTTAAGTCTTGGACGGTCTCTCTTCACAGTCACATATGTAGTCAAAATCTGTTTTTATAAAACGTCATCGTTGAGCTGCTAAAAGCTCAGATGTTACAGTAGAGTGAAATAACTGCGTCTTATTTAATAATAAAATAACGTAATACAATTGAGGCTTTTATTTTTAATTATATTTTAATTTAGGTGCTATAAGGTACGTGGGAGGTTTTGAAACTATGCGATTTAATTATTAGGATAAAGACAACTATTTGCAAAATAAGTCTTGCACATTGTTAAATATATTTTTACTTCAATAAATACTAAAAGTATGCATTTTTTCATAAATATTTATTTAATATGACTGCCTTGTTTTGGCCCGTAAAATTCTATATATCATTTGGTTTGCGGCTGTAAATGGACTATATAAACATTTAATGTAGTAACTAGTTGTATTATGTGCAGGTGCAGAATCGAATGCGCAATGGGTCGAGCAATAAGCTGATCATCAATTATCGTGAATATATGTATCATTCTGCATATCGCAGATATTCGTCAATTCCATTATTAGAATAAAGGTTTTTACTTTGTAGGTATTGGTATACTCTACTTCGGGAGTAGACATGGTCAAAAATGGTCTTAGAGCGTTGGTAATCGTCTTAGGACTATACTATTATATATTATAGAACTTTTAGCTTACCCACGTACCACTTACCAAAGTCATGCATAGTACAAAATTTAGAGTAGATATTAGAGTTAGACTCATTCGAGATCCTGGCATAAAAATTGATCAGGTCACTTATTTAGATAGCTTAATATTAATTACGTGTTGAGATATGAGATATAAATGTATGTTTGTTGGGAACGAAAATATTTAAAATACACTAATAAAATTATAAGTTCAAACATTCAAATGCATTTTTTCGAAACTAGGTAAGCTTAAACGAAATATATTATTTGAGCAAAGTGTACTACGTAGACGAAGTATTTTTTGTGTAAAATATCTGCCAAAAATATATTTTAACAAACAGTGAACTTGTTAATAACGTATATTGGGGAGGCCTTCGTTCATTAGCCGGTTGTAACGTTGGTGAAATGAGAAATAAACTGAGTGAAATGTTAATTCATTAGGCATTTATTATGACAGATTAGTACTCAGCAGTATCTGCTCAATAAAAACTAAAAATTATTATCCACAGTAAAAGTAAGTAAGTTCTCAGTATAATATTTTATCTTTAGCTGCGTACTTAAATATGTACATTTTCTAGATCATTAATTTAAGCATTATCTTTGTCGTAATCCTTTGTACCTACAGCTATATCCTGTTTTATTTCCTTTTATTGTATTCCCGGCGTTCCCTGAGTAGCGAATATTAAAAAAAACTGCTTCCTTTCTTTTTATGGCTAATCTGCCCACCTGAAATGCAGCGTAGAATTAAAATATTGTATCTCTTTTTCATGATGCGAATAAAATTTGTAAAAACCTTTTTAAAATCTGGGAGGCTCCGAATCCGTTAAAAATAAAAACTAATTTGGATGTTAATTGTATCTATATTATAAAACAGAATATATTTGTCTATCCGTCACAAGAACTTTCTCCAAACGGTGGATAGTAGCGACGCAAAAATTTTCCATATCATTTTAGCTACCATTGTTAAATCAATTATTATATTTTCAGCAGTTAAAATCATCATGAATGGTCGACAAAAGACTGAAAATAATAAATATAGCCGAACTGAAATAAATTTGTAGCCACAGGATGAATACAATTAAACTGAATAAAGGATGAGTTTGAATCTATTGTAGGCAGAGCCGGACCATATAGTTTGTTTATTTAGAAGCCAAAAATATTAAATTGACGAGATTATTTAGAGACTCATAATTATTATTATTTTCATTACGATTGCTTATTGCACTAGTTAGATGTTACTGTAAACATAAACAAGGAACGGATAAACAAATAGTTAAACGCATTAAATTAAATAGATATATTATTATTCATCGTGTTTATTCAGGTGCGGCTTTATCGCGTTGCCTACCGTTTATATATGAGACGGAAGAGAAAGAGAGATGACGTACGTAGAGGGAGATATAAATCTCTAGACGTTTTTTAAGGTCATATAATATTAAATTTCATATTTTTTATATTCAAAAAAATAAATAATTAATAATGTCTAATGTTTAGTATGCGTTATTATTGGAATTTAATGGTGTGAATTGTATTTTTTCGACTTATGTGCAGTGATACTGAGAAATCTTCCACTCTACCTATGGTGTTAGATTCATTAAAGTTCATGATTCAACTCTTTGTGGAATCAGGTGTTTTTTATTACAAATAACAGAATTAATCTATCACGTATATTATGTCGCTTCAGATGTCAATATCTTCTATCTGAGAGAGAACGAGCTTAAGTAGATGTTATTTTATAACTTTTTGGAATAGGTATTGCCTGATAGACATGGTTGACTTTTTTGAAGAACTGTTTTCTGGTTTTAATTCTCTAAAGAGGCAGTTTAATTTTACCATTTTTAAAATTTGTCTTTATGTGAAGAAGATTAATCACAGTATAAGAACTTTGAAATAATAATATAATATTGAAAGTTATAAAGTAAATTTTAGTACAAGTAAATTGTAATAATTAATTCGTAACGTTGTTAAGTAAGTAATTTTCTCAGAAAATGTTCAACAAAATAATGTATTTTATTTAAAGTATCTAAAACAGCAATAACCAAAAATAATAGATAACTCAACAATATTCATAATATAAATGTGACCGTACTTTCAAAAATGTTGTCAGTAAGTGGCTGTCTATTTATTTAGCTGTGTATATACATTTTCGAGTAAGCCCGAGATAATTTCTGTATTTTCACAACGAAAAATACACTCGGCCAACATATGAGTATCGGTTTTCACTAAATGTATTTGCTTAAACCATTATTAATACAAAAAAACATCTTGTTTTCTCCTTTTACGTTTGCCATTAACTAAATCTAATTTTAGCGGAAGCTTTTAGCAAAGTATGTTGTTTTTTAGGATTCGATTGAAATTACATGTTAATGGTTAGCGGCGGTTTTAAGCTTATACAATTCGCCAAGTATCTATATACTAGCGGTCTTGTATAAAAAGTATTCACTTCGGACTTTTTCCTTTAATAATTAAATTCATATCGACCTTCACTTATATTTGTTTGATAAGATAGCGTAAATTGTAAGATTTCAACACGTGACTTGTTTTAAACTTGTACCTCAAAATCGAACACAGTTCAGTTTTAGGTAATGCATATTATTGTATTATAAATGTTTTTCATTTACACGTACACCAGATGAAGGAAGACAAGTAAAACATAAAACTCGCTAGTACAATGGATCCATTCTAATTTTTATTAACTGCTCATAATCATTGTTAACAACCGTATTATAAAATTACAAAACTTAAAATCACATAAAAATCAATATTTTAAGGTTTCTGAAAATGCGTTCGAGCCTGCTGAAATGAGCGGCAGTTTCTAAACTTTTTTAGTGGCGGTTAGCACTTATTGCTTCGGTGTAGAACTTATGAAGGAATTAAACCGAATATACGGAGTAGAGCAATTTTTAGTATTTGGACACGTTAAACGATTTATTTTAATAGATTTGGATGTGTATAAAAATTCATATGTGTAAATGCAAAGTTGTTTTCAATGATTTGAAGGAATAGCTAATATATATTTGTAAACCAATTAAAAGATTCATTTCAATGCTTCATATACTTTCTTACTTCACCAAAAATCCGCAATATTGAAGTTTTAATATTATTCACATCGCACATATCACACTCATTTTATTTATATGCCATTTTCGCTCCCAACGTAGAGCATATGGATCTGCACAGTGTGAAGATATCCACCCCGAAAGTGGAGTATATAAATTTCCGCAATGTAAAGACGTATCGACAGGTTATTTTTCACGAAAATTGTTTGTCAGCCCAATGGGCATCAAGTCCTTTATTTTCGGATTTTTAAAATCCGACGGACGGAGAATCGAACCCTCATTTTTCGGATTGTCAGGCGCGCACGCTACCAACTACGCTACTGGGGAGACTTCAAACTATGTACCTTGATTGATATAAATTTATAACGTTGGCTTATAATGGAAATGTCGATAGTTAATGAGAAAAGAAGCCTTGCTGGGCCGGGGATAATCTTTCTATAAAGACGTACAAATGTCTTATTGTAGCTATAATATGCAATATGAGAAAATGAATCTAACGATATTTATAGGAGGTTAATAATAATTAAATATCAATACGATCAGTGGCTTCTGAAATTAAAAAAGATTAACGTGCCATCTATGAAAATTGAGCATATGAATTTTGTGTGAAGATATTCACCACAGAAATAGAGACATATAATATGAATCGCTGCAATGTGAAGACTTGTTTTGATATTTTTTCTTCAAGAGAATTAGCTATCAATCGATTGCTCAATCTATAAGGCTTTCAGTTTCGCGGGTTAAAAAAAAACATTCATTATGGGCTTCAAACCCGTAATATCTGGCTTTGAAATGTCCGTGTCTACCTTTCGGCCACTGACAAGACTCTCATAATAAGCATTGGCAAACTAACACACAATAAATAAGCACGTAACAAATTTTGTTTTGCAAATATTTCATTTTCTTTCTTTTATAAGCAGATGAATTTACTCCTAATACATATATTTTAAATTTAAAATATTTTCCATGCCAGAGAACGCTTGTTGTCTGCTGTAGTTGTAACTATTTTTGGATTGTTTTTTTTAATTCTGAATTTTGGATTCCACTATGTATTCATAATTAATTATACGCTGTCATATTATGACGGGAGTATATAGCCGGTCGCGAAAATATAGTGAACAAACTATACACATTGACGGCAACATATGCAGAGCATTTAAAAGCTGTTGCGGTGTGAGGCAGAACATCCCCGGATGGGCGGGAAAGCCCATTGTTCTGTCGGTACACGTATAAGCTTTTTAAAAGCTGCCTCGTTAATGGAAGCCCGGTCACCTTCTCCCATTCTCCGGCGTACGCGTGCTTGCGAATTTACACTGATGTTTTCTAGGTTTTCTTCGCAGTGACGTCATTTCGGGATTTGCAAATTGTAGAACAAAACGACCATTGTTGCTTTTTTTGCCATCAAATTTTAAACCAGAAGCAGATGAGGTCTTAGATATATAATCATGTAATACTAAATTGACAGTGAACAACGATGACATAATATATTTGAGTCACGAGTAAAAATAAGGACACTTCACTTATGGAAGTTTACCAGTTTTAAATAATTTAGAATTTAAGGACACTTTAGTTTCAGCCAATTTTTATGAGTTTAATATTTTTTGTATTTGGTAGTTTTAGATGATGGTTTACAAGTAACTTGAAATATACGATTCATTACAATTAATACATATAATAACAATGGTTTAAAGTGCAAATTGTCCCTTTAGCCGGAAATGATTTAATAATACCACCTTATTGCACCATGCTCGTATTAAATTAATAATTCAAAGCTAGTTAAATACATTGAAAAAAGATCCCAAGAAAATTTAACAACTTTATTCGGATCTGAGACATACATTGCAAAATGTGTAATTCTGCTATTTTGTATCCATCATCAGTACCTCATTTGTAAGTAGCTTTACGAGTAAATCGTTTAAATATATCAAATTTTTATCAAAATATTCGCAAAATAATCAGTGTTTACACTATTCTGTAAAATTTTCGAAAACAGACTTGCACTTTTTGAAAATTTTGTACTATAAGCCGTCGATAGTAAATATTACATTGAGTACTATTTTAGCAGATTATTAGTCTAGTCTAAGTTTTCATCTTATTTTTAATCTCGTTTGAAGGTGGTGTGACTGTCACAATGAGTTCAGATTTTCATACGTCTAAAAAGATCACATATATATTTAGATGGCTTAAATTAATTATTAATAATTGTTGTGTATAATATTTGCCAATACTTAAAATAAATATTAGTAGGGTACAACACAAAATCAGCCCGATGGTATTAATCGCGCGAAGAATGAAAATAAATAGGAAATAAACGTTTTTGATTCAATATCTAAAAATACCCTTTTCATTATAGTGCCAGAATATTTATATTTCAAAAGTTGGCATTTTATGCATTGTAAAGATTGTATTTGTTGAATATAATGTAAAATGTATCTTATTCTTATATTTAAGTATAGAGTATATATATTAAAAGAGAAAATATTTTGAAGTTGGACTGCACTGTAGAAATACATACAAAATAGTTTGAGGTATTAAAGCTTAAAAGAGTAGGTCGATTTTAAAGTAAGAGGATTTAATGATAAAAACTTGCTTGGGTCAGATCTGCTGAAAAAGTACACATTCCAAGAATTTTAATTTCATTTTATAAAATCAAATAATCCTTCCGTTTTCGAAAAAAATTTCAGCATCATTTTTGCAATTAAAAATTCTTTTTTTTAATTCAATGATTTCAAATAAAGTAAGCTTCAATTTTTTTCGGTTTCATTCTAAGAACGCTACTGTTGCTGTGTTGGAACATTGTTTTTCAGTTGTTAATGACTCTCCCGTCGGTCACCATTATCCAGTCACAGTTCCTCTAAAACCATACTAACCTTTGTAAAAGAGTTCATGTTATCCGTGAGTTTCATGGGGTTGAATAATAATATCATGCTTCGTTGGGTCTGCGGTAACAATCGGATTATTATGTCCATAGGTACGTACCTAGTTGGGACCATTGCTACAATAATGGAAATTGGACGAATCTTGTAGTTTTTTTTTAGATTGTGTCAGATGAAAGTCAAGCGTCAAAAAAATATTTCAATACAATTATATTGCTCCATTCTCACAATGAAAATTTTGCATTACTTTAACTTCACGTTTGCTCCGAAAGTGGAGCATATGAATCTTTATAATGTGAAAGTACCCAGTCCAACAATGGACCATATGGGCTTAAGAAACGGTAAAATATACGTAAACAATTTTTTTCCATGAGAATTGGCAACTATTTATTTTCGCTATAAATGCAACACAGGATTCTCTGCAGTGTAAAGACTTCACAATGACAAATTATTTTTAACAAAAAATGATTATCAGCTAAACGTTCAACAAATCCAGATCTTCATTTTAATATAATATATTGTAAATTCTTAAACAGCTGCTAGATTTGTACCCCCGATCTCCGGAGCCAAAACAACCTCGCTTTCTGATCGGCCACCTGCATAATCACCTACATTACTAAATTTAAAATTAGATTTTTGTTTGAAAATCTTATTCAAATTTATTTGTTTATTTATTTATTTCCGAAATTTTTGCGTTATTTACTTATTATCAGATATTTTTCTTTTAAATAATTTATGGAATAATTAATAAAAATGTGTTACGAAGTTAAAAAAGAACGTAAACATGTGGTATTTTTTAAAAACTCATTTAGTAGCGAAAATATGATTTATCTTTTACAAGTATCTTACATTATAAAGTGACGTCAAAAACAGAAAATTCTTGCTTGGTTTGCAAATCGTGAAGTCGATTGAAATCATCGTACAAATTGAATATAGTAAGTAATGGATAGGGCATTTCAACAAAAAGTTGTCATAAATTCGTCATCGGAAATGATACCCGATCAATACAAGCCACAACTGGGTCAGAACATTTACATTTACGCCAAAGCTTGCCCTGCTTTACACGCGACATTCGCGCTGTCGGCGGTCAGGGTTGGCACTTATATTTTTGGAGTATCATGAAAATATAATAGTTAATAATTTATTCTATATTTTTTACCATGTCCGCTTCAAAAGTGTAGTAAACGGATCTCAGCACTATGAAAATGATCATTCGTAAAATGGATTATTACAATAATTGATTGCTAGTTAATTACTCAACCTATTTTTATATAGTCTTGCATTTTTAGAATACAAATATTACTGCTCTCTAAATGAGGTGTTAGGAGATTCTTTTCGATGTTTGGCAATGATTTTTATAGTCCGGCAGTTGATATAACTATTGTTAAGATTTTTTTTTTGGTTTTCAAGCATTAATATTCGTCTTGTAACTTATGTTTTTTCCAGTATGAGTTGATATCCACCATGAAGCACACGAATCTGTAAATTATCATGAAATTAGCATGAATCTAATTTATAATTTACGACCTCGGGTCTTGGACTGGCCTACCATCGCTTGCACAAATATGTATATTGTAGATTGTTTTTCATATCATTTCGAACAATTTAAAAACACAGTTTTACTTTTATTTTTAAATAGATCGTTACCCTTAGTTGATTGTGCGTCATAACTGATGAATGTTTTTAATTAATATCAATGGCATTTCCCTGACAATAAATAATGGTGTATAAAATATAAAGTCAAAATGGTGACTCACGATACTGTATTCATTTTTAATAAAATGTTTTACTACGTAACAAAATAAGTTTAATTTAGTTATCCAATTTATTCCTCTGATTGTTTATACACGCGTTTCGTCAACACAATAGACTTTGTTGAGTATAAGTATAGTGTTTTTTTATATGTATAGTAATTTGAAAGTCAAATAAAGAATAGATAAGAACTATTCTTAATTATGTTTACAGAAAGAGCGTGAGTCATAAATTATTACCAAGAATATATTGAAAAGATTTTATTAGATTCCTTTTGGATATCTAATGGACGAATAAATATATTTGGAAATGAAAAACTCTATAATAACGACGGAGATAAGACGTCACAATTCTTTTGTGTAACAAAGATACATAATTGTAGACTGGTTTAATATAATATATTACAAATACAATAGTTCAACAACGGTTTTAACGTAGCTAAATAGCAGTACAAAATATTTTATGAACGTTATTACTAGGTTGATATTTATGAATATGTTGCCACATACTCGTACATAAATACATACATACAATTGAGGATTATATTTCCAAAGTGGACTTATTCCGTTTTGTCAAAATTTAAAATACAATATATTGATAAAAAAAATTGTGTAAAATAGCCTAATTGAAAAGTTTTCAGTGTAAATTGTTATTTATTAACGTTTTTGGAATTGATTTTTCTACTTATTTATATGCTATAGTTCGTGTATAGAAAAATGGAACTCCTTTCTATTTTGGCATAATAAAATAAGTTTTCTTTGTAAATATATCCTTCAATTGTTCCTGGTTATAATTGATTGGATATCATTAATATTATATACTCGTATATGTGCGTGTTTCCGCGTTTCAAAATTGTGTGGACGTTAAAACTCTAAGCTAAAAAAAAACTCGAGAAATGGATTCTACGGATCTTTGCATTGTGACTTATTTTGAAAGATTATTTTTTAGTCCTAGTAGCAGACATATAAGCGTTTGCGCTTTGAAGTAAAGGGTTGTGAGTTAAAATCTCACATTGAAAGCTTTGAAGTTAGGGATTGTGGGTTAGAATCCCTTATCCCAAGAAAAGGCAAACATGTAAGATGATTGACAACAATTATGACGGAAAATCTATCGAAAAAGTAGCGTAAAATGTAAAAAGTAAATCTATTTTACGGGTGAAAATAGGTAGGCTGTGTGCTTAAAAATGAATCTTTCAGCTGTGATACTATTATATTTTGAAAATTATTTTTTATATTTTGTCTTTTTTTAAAAGAATTTCCACTGTGAATACACGGCCCATGTATACTATTTCAACTACGCCTTCCATTTTGAACAAACAGCGATCCTAACCTGACCTGTATTAATTCAGTTTTCACTTGCGCAAAGTAAAAAGTAAATTATCAGAGGTCTTGTTCCATTACGTGAGCGCCGAGCTTAATTCTCCGGCCGATTCTGCGAAAGTTATCGCGACTCGCCGCAAATTCCGCCTTAACCCCCGAAGGCTTTCAAGGTCCCCGCCCCCGCCCTGTGCCCTCTACGCCTGGATATCGGTTCGCGGAAGCTGAAGCTTGTATCACACCGGACGACGTAATTATTCACAATTACAATTTTTAAATGTGTTCAATTATTATCAAAGCGAAATATTTTTCAAAACGCAGTCTTTGTGTAAACAAACAAAAAGATAAAGCGATAAAATTATACAATTTTCTTGCAGTTTTAAATTTTCGTCACTCAAAAGGTTATATGAGTGAATACTATTGGTAATTGCCATCATTATCATATTATTTCATAGTGTTCAAAATAACCAATTTTATAGCAAAGAAAATTGTAATTACATTCGTAGCAAATAGCATTAGCTTAAATTATACATAAAATGATTAATAATTATTAATTAGGTGACTTAATATGAAGGTAACTTAATGAAATTCATAAATTATACTAGAGCCATTGCTAGATATTTTAAGCTATAACTGTTTGTCGTTTGGTTATTTAAATTCTCGTTGAGTGTTTGTATGAACGCATATAAGTGTTTTTATTTGTAATGTGTTAAGCTTTACGTTCTCTACTACGTTAATTGTATTTTCGTTATGATACTGTCGGACTACGATTAATATGAATGTTTAAATCAATTTATTCTTTATATGTTAAAGTAATAATGAAAAAAAAGTAAAAAACATGATGTTTTATATAGAGAACGTGTTTTTTTTTTTGTAAAAATTCGTCATACATTGACATTTATCACTGTGATATGTGCAATATATATATATTTTTTTTTGCGACTCTGAGTTGAGTTTGGTGAAATAAAATTGGATTGTGTAATATATTTATAAGAAAAAGCAAAGTAGAGCTTCAGAAGCGAAGCTCGAATTACAGCCTAATGGGAAATTAGGCGAATTCCTTGAATGCCTCGCAGAAGTAATTCGACTGGATAATTTCCAAGCAGCGGATTACTATTTACATGGGTTATGACTTACGGTCTACAGATTGGCCGCGAAGCAAATAACTATACCCATTAAAAAATAACCACAATCCAAGCTATTTACATGGTATTGTAACATTTGTGAATTACGCTTGTATTGTATTGTTTGTGTAAATGATATTTTACATAACAGTTGTATTACCATAAGCCACGGTCAATAGATATTTGATACTTCTCTTTTCTAACATCGTATTCTAATAATGATACATCTTAAACCCATTATTGCGTATTCAGATTTTATACATTATTTTAATTGAAATTCGTAGTAATGTCTACGAAATGATTTTATAATGTATTTTTTATGATAATTTAATTTTTTTATTTTACTTTATACCGAGTTGACATTACTTCCCAGGCTCGAATTCCTATAGCTGCGTAAAATGAGT
>JAGVSQ010000811.1:0-11508 GCA_022683975.1 Rhyacophila evoluta
GTTGTTAAAGTATTAAACTTGTAATTTGTAATGTTACAACATGTATAAAATAAATGGAGCAAAATATTAAAACAAATTTCCGTAATATATACAATTCATATTCATTTTTTGTATATCCACTCCGAAAGTGTAAAGTATATGAATCTCAACAGTGTGTAGATTACCAATCCGGAAATAAAGTATATGGATATTGTAAAGTTATAGTTTGACAGATTTTTTCACAAGAATTGGTACTCAACTAATCGGCAATCCAGTTCTGCACTTTTAAATTGTTAAAAAAATCCCAAATATAGGAATAGAACCTACAACTTCAGTCTCCAAATCACGAACGCTACTCTCTCTGCCACAGGAAAGAATATATGTATATATTATCTGTCTATATTAGCCTAGCTGATAAATACTTAGTGCTACATTTTTTATTGAAATATTAAGGTTGAATCGTGAGTTCTATTGTTTTCAACGCTGATTACAGATTTATGATTACAGATAAATGATGATACTATATAATTATGTTTTTGGTATACAAATAATTATACATGGTTTGAAAATATTAACAGGTAAAACATATTTTATCCCTTTTCTCTCCCTGGTAGCGTAATTGGTAGCGTACGCGCCTAGCGATTCGGGTGTCAATGTCAATGCGGATTCGAATCCCTATCTGTCGGATTTTAAAAATGCGAAATATACAGGACTGGTTACGCATTGGGTTGAGTAATTGTCTGACAAACAATTCTCGTGGAAAATAATCTGTCAAGACGTCTTCACATTGCGGAGATCCATATACTCCTTTTTCGGAGTGGATATCTTCACACTGTGCAGATTTATATGCTCCATGTTGGGAGCGAACATGGTTAAAAAAAAAAAACACAAATCTCGAATATGAATGAATTTGTACATAATTTCTATTTTTGTTATTTTAAATGCTCTCCTATTTACGGTTATGTTAGGTTAGTTACTTAACGTAATAGCTTTAAGCCAAATTTATATTATACAATTTTATCTAAATTATTTAAAGACTTAACTAAGAATTTTTCTACTGTACAAATAATATTTAATGACCTCATAAAATCATTAATATATAATATAGTATACAGACTACTGTTAATTAATTTCCCCTCTAAAATATAATCAATACAAATAATCCAATACTAAACCCTACTCAATATTTTCCCTGTAATAAAAATATGACTCTGTTCTTTTTGTAAATATAGTAAAACAGCTTAGCATTCATTCACGAGAGTACACAAATGCCGACAAATCGGTTTGTGAATCGGCAATGGTGAATGAAAGAAAGTAAGCGAGAGAAAGGAATGGAGGGTAAGTGTTGAAAAGACGTCGACAAACGAAAGCGACCCCGGTATATTGGAAGGCAAAACCTTAGACCGGCGACCGCTGATCCACTGGCGCCCGGGGCGGCTTAAATAACAAACCTCCGACGTCTCATTTTGTTGCCTTTTTGTATTATATCCCCACAACCATCAAACTGTAGGTATTTGCAACAAAAAGTTTGAAATAAATTCATATTTTTTAATAAAAGTAAAAAATACTTTCTCAGTATCCAAAAGTTCGGAGTATGCATGCATGCAATGCATGGTTCGGAGTAGGATACTAAAGGCTCGAATCACTCAGATGTAAGATTATTTAATATTCAAGTATGCAAAACTGGATGCCTAATAATAAACTGACGCCCATTGATACAGCTAAAACCTGACAGGGCAGGTGAGACGCATCGACTTACAGTAGGCAAACATACATCTTTTTTCCAAGTATTAAATGGGGCATGGTGATAACCAAGTTGACTTCAGACCACTTCAGTAACCAATTTATTAAAGTCCACTGTGGTTTTGCCGCCAAGCTGTCTCAGTTTGGTCTTGTTAAGCAGCCAACATGTCTTTACGGCTGTCCAGAACATAACGGTAATCACATTCTGTACGATTTTTCAAGAATGTATACGGAATGGAAAGAGTTACTCAAGTCGGTCGAACCAGCTGTTGGACCCATCGGTTCATCTGAGTTAATTACCGCAAGTGAAAATTATATTGTTTTTAATTTTTTGTGGCGGCATACGGCGAGCGTGATGATCTCTTCACATAATACTTGACCAAATAAGTCTCCATTTCTCATTATATTTATTTTGAACTTCAGCACACTTGGGTGCAAGGCCACCTATTCTTGGGTAAGTTATATTTAGACCAGGACATTCACTTCGAATAAAATAGATATCTTCTCGATATCAAAGCTCCGGGACCTAATTCAGACACGATAGAGGGCACATTTAGTAGTCTGACAATATATTTTCGTTATGAAAAATCTGTCGAAATTGGTCTCCACGGTGCGGAGTCCGGAGTCCGGAGTGCGGACTCCATTTCTGGAGTGGTCATATTGATACTCTTCTGACCCATTTGCTTTATTTTTGGAACGTATATGGAAAACAAAATAGCACTTAAGCAGTCATCTAATCTTAGTCTCTAGTATATGGAATAATAATAGCACTCTTGTCACCAATATTTGATTTCTCTGGCTAAGATATATTCATATAAATGATTTTTGTATATTTATTCGTACAGTATTTCTTTCTTTTAAGGATGCCTTTCAATCTATTACTCATCATGTGTGTTTAATTTGGCTTATTCCATCTCCACGCTTAGGACAGCGCTGAGGCATTATTGTTCTATTCTAAATGGGGCTTGTCTGTGCTATCTAATACTCTAAGTAAACCGTATTTTCTCAATATATAAAGATATTTTTTACTTTATTACTGTTTATACAGTCTCAATTATTTTCTTCATTCATTATATTTCTTGATTATATATGATGTCTGTTTATTGGGTACTTTTTTGTCATAATACAGCTAATACGGTGTTATTAAAACCATTCGATAACCACTGTTGAGAAGAAGATCAACAGGGGCTGTGTGTAAACTTCCGGTGGCCGGAATTCCCCCACTTGCGGCTCACCGTCCGACAAGTGGCTAGCGCCGACGCCACTCTCCTGCCGCTTATCCCCCATCCTTCCACGAAGCTATGTCGTAGCTGTCATCCTCTACGCGGGTAGAGGAAGACGCTACGAGCTACGACAATCCGCTATTACGTTAACGTTATCTCCGTAGAGATTCCGCCACGGCCCGGATTCACACGTACTTGTAATATGTCTGGGGATCACGCCACGTTTTTTGTGTTTGTTTGTTTTTTTCGTTATTTTACTCTTTTGTGAATTTTCATATTATATTTTATGAATGGTTTTGCTTATGGATTCCTTTGGGGGTGAAAAAAGTTTTCATTCAAGAAGTTTAATAATTGTTTTATCAGAATTTTGAAGTGTTTGCTATATTTTTGAAGAATAAACGTATTTTTAGCACTTTTAGATTATTACAGTCACCCTCTTAAACTCTCCCAAATGAGGTAGAATAAAAGAGCGTTGAAAGAAAATCACTCTAAACAAAATATAAAACTTAATCACTTTCATTTCAACTTCAGGGTGACATTAAATTCAAACAATACTTAAACACTAATGTTACTTCTTCATCATCAACATGACTGTTACTTGGGAAGATCTCTCAGCGCTAAATTGATGATCTCTAGTAAATACCATTAATTGTAGACACAGCTGTATATATTTCTATGAATTATAAACATAATCCTTCAATTTAGTAAAAGTGATATATTAACAAAGAGATAAGAAGATAGAAGATGACAATAAAAACACTTGCATAGAAAAATTAATGTTTTTTAGGGAACAGTTTAATGAGGAAACAAATGATAGTGCGAAGACTATTAAAAATCTTTATTAAAATTCTTAATTTGTATTGAGCAGTACATATTTCTTGTATAAGACCAGTATTGAATAAATATAATCATCCACTGATTTTATTCACAGTAATTATTTTTAAATGTATTATTTCTCTTTTACTTCTGTTCAGTGTAATATTTTTCTACGACAAACAATTGTATAAACATCATAAATCTATATGAAATATATAAGCTTAAGTTTATTTCATTTATAATATAACTAGCGTGTATAAAAATAAACTTATTGAAAAAATCTAAAAGAGGTTGTATTGTATAATAAAATAGTGAATATAGCTGTAAGGCAAATGAATTATTCGTTGATGACCAATGGCTCGCTTCAATGAAATAATTGATTAATTTAACAAGATTCATACTGTCATAAAGGATAAAAGAATTAATTCAGCAGCTTTTGACATCTTGTTTAGACTTCAAGGAAGAATTAGATATTATTTATTACCAGTGTTTATTTAATCAAAATCTATCGTAACAATGCCGGTCATCTTTCAATCAAAGGACGAGGTGATCTGTCAATTATTAACAACACAGAATTCCAAGCTTATTGCATCAATAATAAATAATATAGTTAGTAATAAACATTAAATATATGAGTAAGCATTTGATGATCTATAAAGATATTTATAACATATTATTTTATTAAATGTTTACTTAAAATAGTGCCAACTAATCAATAATGACAAATTAAGGTTAAATTATATTTTTTATTATTGCTTTGTTACTAATACTATATTTACATTTACATTTACAGAATATATAAATGTTTCATTTTAAATGAAAAATATGTAAAATTTGAATACACAAAAACAGCTTTACAAAATAGCGTAATCTTTTCTCTTTTGACATATCTACTCATACTTATGTTTCTCCTTGCAGTAGTAAAGCTTTGTGCATAGCTTCGCTACATTATTCTTGGTGCCATCTACCCATCTCCATCAGGATCAACTTATAAAATACGTCAAGTGATAGGTGCCGATTCTTAACATTGAATAACATGACCTGCTTACCTGGTCAGATCATCTTCAAGACATTTAATACATATCATTGAATTTTTTTTCATAAATCATTGAAATAATTTGACGAACTTATATAAGTCTGCGAGTATCTATATTATTTTGTAAAACAAAAAATGCTTCTAAAATTATATCATTCTTTAAAAAAGAAGAAAGAGAATAAGCTTATTTGACTTATGCAAAATCAGCTACAAGTATTAACCATAGACTCATCATATACAATATATAAAAATGATTTTCATAGATCTAAATTTGATCTAAAACACCATTTTTCCTACCGGTATCTGAAAGTTAAATACATTCGCTTTGATACCGGAGATTACAGGTTTGAGTCTCACAGGTACTAGGGATTTTTTTCAATCAAAGATGCAGAACTGGGTACTCAACAAATTGACTATTCAGTTGAAAAAATCTATTGCATATAAGCCCTAACTTTTTAGAGATTACCATACTTTGTAGAGTAGACATTAATTAATTACATGCTGGAAATTGAATTGCTTTACTTTTAAAATGGATATGGTAAAAATATGAAATATGTATTAATTAATTTACTGTCTTCAAATCACATTCATAAATAAATCAATCATAACAAAATCTTCCAGACATTAAGCCAGAATGAAATTGAATATCCCTGGCTAAGATTAATCGCTGTATAAGTAGGAAGTGATCACTTGTTGGTTAGTTCAGTAAGAAAGCGGTCGAATAGTATATTAGTACTAACTGGTATATAGATTTATGTAGGTATGTAATATAATATAATATTATCACACGTAAGTTAACAGCGAGTGACCCTAGAGAAAGGTCTACATTAGGTCAACTGATAACACTGACCACTTAAAACCCCATAAGAAACACTATCGCATGGCCTTTTCTTCATGTATAATTTTGCATAACTTTTAATGTAATGATTAAATTAGAAAAAGATTTAAGAAGAAGTAATGTTTGAACATTTGCAATACAATATTTACGAAAAAAATATCTTAATTATGCTCGCATAGTGATTTCATGTAGTCGATGTTTATTTACATATCTTAAAGTAAGTATAACTATTTTTTTCATATGTTAACATCCACGTGGATCGATATTTGCAACAAGATTTTCGTCTTTCAACATTATCAGACTCCATTATAATTAAGCATCATACACGAAAAGTGGCGGAATGCAATATTCTTATGATACGTAGCAATCCACACAAAAGTTTATGTAATTTTTTTAATATGATTTTCGGTAAAAGATAATTTACATCAACGGCCATTAGTCGAGGATAAAATTAATTAATACAAATTAAACTCACTGTATCCCATTCTGAATTTAATTGTGTTCAGTGTATATCCAAATGGCCATTTCTTGATTATTTTCACTAAATTTATGGTTTTCTTTAAATATTGTATGATGATTTCTGCAGGATAATGTCAATTTATATAAAATAAATTTAAATTATTTTATTTAATATACTAAAGGAGCTGGTATATTTATTTTTCAATTAATTATTTACTTATAAATAT
The DNA here is from genome assembly GCA_022683975.1 of Rhyacophila evoluta. NCBI lineage: Eukaryota > Metazoa > Arthropoda > Insecta > Trichoptera > Rhyacophilidae > Rhyacophila > Rhyacophila evoluta. The sequence continues at coordinate 6,322 of JAGVSQ010000811.1, forward strand.
GTTTAAAAAAACTAAAAATACATGATCCTAGAAGCTAACATTTCCCGAGAATGTTTGTCCCCGGGAAACGAAAAATATTAAATGATTTTAAGCAACTTAAATCAGACAAGCAAAAAAATGGTTAAATATAGCGAATACGAGTCACAGTTTTCCTTCAAAACAAGATATTTAAAACTACAAATACCCACTACATGATATGGTGTATATTTCTATGATAACCAATACTCGATAAAAACAACTTGTAATTTCTTTACTTTGTTGATATTCATTAGACTCCATACTCTGAGCGGACATGGCAATAAAATTATTGTACTAATACTCCGTACTATCTTTTAACACGGTTTCAAAATAACACCTACTACATCCCCCATTTGTTTTAATCCAGTAAACCTGAAAATAAATATTACACAGGCTCTGAATATCTCGATCTATTTGAGCAATATCGGACCAAATATGCGTAAACGAGTTTATATATTGTCTGATAGTTAATAATCTTTGTTGCAATTTTTTTTAAATTAAATTAAAATACAATAAACAATTACGCATTTTATTTTTTATATGCATGGGTTTTTTACAATGACACCTATCCACTAGTATTTATTTTATTTTAGTATACTTTTTTACATAGATTTTTCCACCGTGTAAAAAAGAAACCGGTGTACATTGCATACGATGGAACTTTTAAATTCAATAATATACGAAATTTACATATTGATCAGATTATATTAATAAACAAATGCTAAAATGAATTTCATGTATCTAATAATGCATAAATTATTTACTCGTTTTACATGTTCATCCCATTCATACACTGTCCTCTCATCGTCCATTTTCGTGGTAATTATTTTGACATTTACAAAACCGTAACATTTTACATGGTGTTGCCAGAATACAGTCGTGTCGTAACTCCACGTTATTATCGCATTAGGTGTCGGCGACGTCATTAATAGCGCAGTCCTATCGCCGGCGACACGGCGTTTAGAACCGGCGCTTCAATTGGAGTGGTTGGCGTCCCTGTGGTCTACTCCACCCGGCAGTCGTGCCAACCGAATGAATATTATGTTATTCGAACGAAAGGGAAAACTCTAGGAAACACAAAAAACAGCTGTTTCTGTTCCAGGGTTGAAATATATAAACGAGTATTCGGCGGGAAAATGTCTTCTTTGACAATTCCAACTTTTTTGAATTACATATTGATAAATTATACCGGATATTATGATTGAACGTAAGCACTTTAGTATTGAAGTTCGTATGAAAGAAAACACGCACAATATTAGTTTTGTTTTGTTTTTTCACATTCTATCTACTTTGATATTTTATTATTTTAATAAAAAAAATATGTGTACAATAAAGCAAAATATATGAGCATACAAAAAGTTTAGATACGCAAATAGGATTTTAAGAGAATACATTGTTTTTTCTGTATTTGACTGTATTTTACATGGTATTTGACTTTTAATTCAGATTTAAGAATCCAACCCGTAACTCACGGTTGAAAAAACTGACAACTGAACCTCAGCAAACGACTAAATATATTTTACATAAATATAATGGAAATTATACAATAAAAGCAACTAGATAGCAAAGTTTTAAAAGACTGAAAATTAATGAGTAACAAAATCATCTTTTGACAACATGTTATTGAATGTTCATTTAAATTATTTTTTATTTTAATTTAATCGAGTGTTGATTTATAATTATAAAAATTATTTTTATTTCATTTTAGATTTACTTTCTCATTCACAATTTACCACGTCTCCAAACGAAGCAACAATTAAGATTGTTCTAATTTCGTCGAAATACCAATTCAAAAATTCCTCCTTTTCAATTTACATAAAAGGATGTTTCCAAAATATGTGATTAGCATCTTGCAATTAATCTCATTAACAACTAATAGAATATTAATTACGCAGCTTGATCATATTATTCTATGTATTGATAGAATTCAAAATTCGAATACAAACAGTTTCAAATTTGAATCGAGTAGTGTCGCTGTCTACAGATCTCATTTTTTGTTTCATTTCAAAACGTCACAATTCCAACATCTGTGTGTTCGAACCCAATCAATTATCAATCATCAATTTGTTGTTAAATATAATATCTAATAATAATAATGTATTTTGTTTTAAGCACAGGCTTATCATTTATATATCGTAAAGTTTGGTAGTAAAGTATTGTACAATTTACGGATAAATTAAATATTAACTCATTATAATTCTCTTTCGCTGTCTGAAATTTTGCAATGAAAATGCGTTCTCACACATAAATAAATAACGCACAAATGAGAATCGTGGATCACTTGGCATTTAACCCTTCATTATACAATGTAATTACATATTAAATTTAATAAAATAATACATATTTTAATGATATCCTCATAAATCTCATTATTTTTATTCTGATCTATGACTGTGGTTACCAAACTGTAGCACACGAGCTTCCGGTAGCGTGCATGATATGTAATCAATAAAAAACAGAAATCACTGATGAAAATAAAATTATTTCTTTTTCCAATATGTAATATGTATGTCTTTCGTCATATATATCACAAAACAGAAAATACATCTGTGTTTGTCTCTGTCATAAGAACTCCACTCAAATGGAGGACAATGGCGACGTGAAATTTTTAAATGTTCAACTGTTTTTTTTTTAAATAGCTTTTAAAAATTATCAACAATAGACAACAAGAGGCTGAAAATATTGTCTACAGCCTAGTATTGAAATAAATTTATAATACCAATCCAAACAAAATTAATTTGAATAAAGAATTCGTTTTAATTGCCAAAGATATTATAATATCGTTAACTAAAGTGGAAATTTCGAAAGTCCATTTTTGAAAATTTTACAGGACAGTATAAGATCGGATTATTTTTTTTATTTTTTTTGGAATTATTTAGATATTAAAAAAACATTCTTTAAATAACTTATTTCTAAAGTTGTTTACGAACGACATACTTTGCATAGATCTGAATGCAAAATAACAGAATTATATATATTGCAGTGCAAGTCTTACATCCGAATGAAATTGTCAATTATCGGCTATTTTTTCGATATATATATATTTAACCTCTTTAGTGCTTATGACGTATATATCCGCGAGGCATAGTCCGTAACACAGTGCACATGACGAAGATATCCGCCGAAATATTCTGCGCGCATAACTTCTTGGATATGCCGAATATAGCCACCGTTGTTTCTGAACGGTTTTGAGCGCCTACTGTGAATGTATTACTACACAGTTTAGTAGTATTCAAGTAACCGTCACTGTGTTGCTGAGTGGTTGCTTTATAGCGTGACCGTAAAGAGTTTAAAGAACTATGAATTGCCACATTAATGCGAAACATCCATATAACGTGGTGGAACACGATTGTACTATTAAATCATTTTCACCTAAAATTTGAGCTAACAACTTTATACTTTAAGCCATCGATATAATGTTAATACTTTATAAATCTATTTATAAAATCAAACTTGCATAGATGGCAGTGAGTCATTGGATGAGAGTTCACCGTTTTTTCAATTATTGCTTTATTAAAGTAAAACAATATTTTCATTTCCATTTATTATTTTTCCTCTTATTTTTTCTTCTCTTGCAATAGATAAGGGGAATATATGGCCTGTAGATATATTCCGGATATGAGTTATGAGGGATGCAAATAAATTGTAGGCATTAAAGGCCTTCTAAAAATGTGGCCCGTTAAATGAGGCCGTGTGATATATGCGGCGGGTCGACTGTATTTTTTAATCAAAATGTAAAAATACAAATAGAAAAAAATAAAAATGCTCAATAGCAATATGTATTCAAATTTTAACCATACGTAAAAATACGTGTCACCGAGGAAAAGCGAAAATGAAAAAATGAGAAAAATATCGTACAGATAAAAAAGTATGTAATATTTTAATTATATTTTATAAATATTTTTTCTAAATGTAAAGTTATTTTATCTATGTTTTCGTTACCATACGACTTTGGAAATAATTTCCATAATAGATAAAATACATAAAAATCGACATACATATAACCTTGTGTATTTATAATTAAATATTATATTATTATTTGTCTGTCCGGTACCGTAGAAGTTAGCGCGGGCGCCTAGCATTTCAGGGAATGCGAGTTTGATTCCCACATCTGCCGGATTTTTAAAAATCCGGCAAATGATAAAAATATATCATCTACAGGGAAATAAGGGCTTAAAAAATAGAAAATGCAGGACTGGATGCCCATTGGGGTAAGCAAATTTCTGATTCTCGTAAAAATTAACCTGTCAAGATATCTTCATATTGCGGAAGTCGATATACATTACTTTCGGAGCGGAAATTTTCTTAATGTGTGGATCCACATTTTCCAGTTTGGGAGCGAATCTGGTTGAAAAATAAACTTAAAAAACATTATTCAAACGTTTTCTTTCATATAAAATCTTAACTGAATTCATATTATATTCCTTTTCATACATAAATTACTTGACTGAAAGTTATAGTATTATAATTTTAGATAGATTTTTCTTTAATTAACCATATAAGTTGATTTAAAACTCAAGTTGTATAAATTAGTTCAAAAATATTTTTAAAAATACTCTTTTATTCTAAGCTTTCCAAAACAAAATACCTAGCTTACCTTTTAAATTTATTTGGTCAAAATAGAGATTATTTTTCAAATCCTGTTGCAGTAAAGATATATATAAAAAATGTGAATTTATTGTACATTATTGATAATAATGGTTGGATGAACTATACGTATTTTTAATTACTACAAAAGTAAAGATTGAATTTCGAATACATTGAAGGGTTAGGATAAGTATTTTCACCAGCGATTTATCCACCTGTCTGTAGATCGAAATCTCGTAGGCCGTATAAGGACAGTACACGAAGTCTTCCTAACACATTTATTTGCAAGCCGAAACCAGTTTTGTTGTTTGGCACACAAACCCGACTCACTATTAAAACAGTAGTTTGTGGACAAACCTTGAAGAAATCGTGCATCTAAAAGTGATTTTTACAATCTGATATGAAAAATGCTAATGGTGAGATTTGTTTTGTCCGTGTGAAAAGGGATAAATTGTTATTGCATTAATTTAAAAATATAAATTAGGTAATTAGTTTTACGTTTTAGTTTTATCTTTTGTTTGTTTTTTTATTATTTTATGTTGACTGTATAGTTTGCCAAAATAAAATAATAAAAAAACAAAC
>JAGVSQ010000811.1:11518-34054 GCA_022683975.1 Rhyacophila evoluta
GTTTGTTTTTTTATTATTTTATTTTGGCAAACTATACAGTCAACATAAAGAATATGACTATAATAAATTAAAACTCAAAATACACATACAGTAACGAATTTTCACAATTAAAATATGTTATGACATTAAGTCAAAAAGGAAAACATAAGAAAAGACTTATTCCCCATATTTAATTGTCACTTTGATGTTATAATGACAAAATTAAAGCCACCTTTGAGGCTCTGGCACACTGAGTGCGATCTGTCGCGACGGGCAGCAAGCGATCTACTTTATAAGTCTTTATAATTCATAAGGTCTTTGATTTATCTACTAGAATTTATGGCTGTTGACGTAATTATCTCTGTAGTTTAGTAAGTCTAGTGTAAATCGCTCTTTAAATGCAACAACATCGTGACACAACAAATGTATTTGAAAATCATTAGTTATTATATTATTCCATTAAAATGGCGTAAGATTAACGTTGACGCTTCGCTTTTGTAATAATGATTGGCTGCATAATTCATTTATATAGCATTGCGAATGAAACCACGCACTAGCGTTTCCAAAATCCACGCATACATCTGATCCAAAGTAGAAAACAAAATTCTAAATGAATACAATAAGAGTGTGTAAGAAGAGCTATCATTTCCACATGACCTTGATTGCTGAAGAGTTTTTAGTAGAATTATTTGCAAGTCCAAGTATCTTTTTGCATGAACTTAAAATTAAAAGTTAACGATTATTTATAGTGAATTAGCAGAAAATAATAAGTGTTTCGCTTAAAAGCAAATAATGGGTATACAACGCTAATAATTGTTGGAGTAATTTCAACATGAACTCATTTCAAAAACATTGTTTTAAGATCGTTAGTTTGCATGACGCTGCATGTAAATATTAACATACACGAAATTAGACTGACGTCAGACGTGTATTAAAACCTAAAGTAGCATTAATAAATAGTTTAATGTTTATCATAATATTCCCTTATTCGTTTGATAAATCTAATATACAATTACAATTAATAATTAATTGTTATTTGACGTTGTTAAAAACTTTTATTTAATCTCCTCATTTATTTTACATGTAACGTAACCTAACCGAGGATGCATTTTGATTCAACCGTAGTGTTCTCTTTTAGTAAATGGAACAGTGGAAAATTAAAATAGTATTTTATTTTAATATTATAATAAATATAATTTTAATTTTATCTTAGCTAAAATTCACGACAAATACAATAATCCCGATACAATAAAAGAAGAAAAATGGAAATGTTGGATCATATGTGATGTTTAATAACAAAAATATTTTACTACGATTTGTCAAACATAAGTTAATCTCAAAAAAAAAAACGTGTCAGAAAGTAGGATTAGTTGACATAACTGGTCACTCAGTATGCTTTTTTTCTATTGATTGTCTATAAAGTGGTAATCCTCATGACGATTGTCAAGTTTTGAATAGAATATGGCATAAGTATTACGCACATATTATATGTATTATGTACGCTATTATTTTTTTGCGACTGGTAACGATTATTGATGTGAAAATGAAAATCTTAAAAATAATTTGCTTCATCGTGAAACTCGTTTTTATGCGTTGACTTCGGTTTCTATTGTTTATCTATTGATGTTATAAAAAGGAAAACATAATGAGGTTAACATTAAATGTATATGTTTACCATGTATATCTAGGTTGAATTCATTTTTTTCAGAAATCGCCCCCTGAAAATTATAGAAATATACATTAATTTACATTGATTTTAACCAAGCTGAAATTTTTTTTAATCTAGTACTATTTTGTTTTTTAGTAACCATTTGTTTATACGTATTATTGGCATATTACAGTGTTTTTAAAATACATTAATTAGTAGTGTATTATCTCTCAAACTCCTCGAGATAATTTTGGCAATATTTCATAAAAAATCGACTTCTTATATAATATATAGCAATAAAACACATATCCTTAACATGATTAAGACTGTCATTTTAAAAGTACAATAATAACGTTTAGGTTATATTCATGTATAGGTATTATAGTTTTATATTAGAGTCAAAATATAACCAATGGTATAAGCCATACCAATGTTTTCGGAATTCAAATAGTTTTACATACAATATATTTAAATAGTATGATGTCTATCCAATGCGGTCCTGTTCGCGTGCTCAAACATCCTCACAAATACAAACAAATACAATATTATTCACCCATACCGTTAATCCATCAGGGCGAATATTCGAATTGCAACACTTTGCAAAATTGCCTGCAAGTAAATAATAACTCTATTCATTAAACAAATACGGATTTCTCGTATCCGTGGGAATACTTGATTCAAGTGAGTTTATCGATGTATAAAAAAAATTGTAACAATACTAGTTTGCGGCAAAATACACATACTGCAGTAAATAAATATAACGCACCGCGAATGTGAAACTATCATAAGTGCAATTTCAGCATGGAGATGCGAAAATCCTTTTCATACAAAAAAAAAGATATGCGATATTATCATTTTTTTATGCAAACTGTTTTTTATTAATCATTGTTTATTTATTAACAACTTAATATTGTTTAACGTTTTAATATTCATGTTCCAATAATAATAAATACTGACATTTTATATAATCAGTGTATCATTTATTCAGCCTTCAAAATCTGCATTATAATACCATCGTGATTACGATGTTTTCAGTTGGTTCCACATACAATCCTCTAAATACAAAATGCACTTATTATAGTTCTAACCTCTTGGTGCGATATTCTTTTATTTAACATCAGTTGTCAACAATCTTCGGAGGCAAAAGAATCAAAACAATGACATATTTGAGCAATATTGATTAATTTATTTTTTACGAGAACTATACATTATATATTGACGAAGATTCAGTTTTAACTGAGTCACCATTCATATAAATTCATCAACCGATAATCTATATAAATAAAAACATAAATTTTTGTTTGTTCAAAATCTTAAATCTCTGAAATCTCTTCACCAATTTTTTTGAAACTTCGACACAACGTTGCATTTAAATACGCGCGTGTTTTTATACACCTAATATTATGTATATGCTTCACCTGTGACAGGTAAAAACATTTTCTTTCTTTTCCACTTAACCAATCTGAGCCACAGCTACGAGTGGCCGGGTACAGCTAGCTTATGTTAAAATTGCAATACTAAAAGTCTCGACCCACAATTCAAAATTATCGACATATTACCAACTGAAACACACTCCATAGTGAGCGAAAAAATACTATTATTTATTTTTTAATTTATGAAGTCATTTGTCATTTGTCTTCAATTAATAAAACCATTGAAAGCCGATATGAAGATAATATTTTTTAATTAAAAAAAAACAATGAAAGCTTTTTTTACTAACTACAATAAGTAGACTGTCTCTTATATTCAATTAAATTACTAGTAGTAAACAAATTATATCCATGTTCAAAATATATACACATTATTGGTGATGCATGGCAGGACTAGAGTCACTGATCTTAGCTACCGATGGTTATTTGTTGAGGATACAGTACTTGTCACGACTTTAACTGCAGTTCCTCAGAGTCTTAGAGCCAACCACCGTTATTAAAATAATATTATTATAGTTACTGCATTATTCAAGAAAAGGCTCTGAAATATGTTGCACAATAGTATATCTTGACCATATTCGTGTGAATATTTGTCCATACGACTTTATAAAAACATTATATATTATTTACACGCTGCTTAAAATAGTTTTCATTCGGTATATGAATTCAAGTAACTGAATGAACGCACTACTTAAATTAGTGACTGTGTGACATTGGCCAGAGCGGAAGCTTCTTCCACTAATGGGTTACGATATATTATGTGTAAATATAGTCTCCCCGGTAGCGTAATTGGTGGCATGCGCGCCTAGCAATCCGGGCTATCCGGGTTTGCTTTGCCATCTGTCGTATTTTAAAAATATAAAAATGCAGGACTGGATTGAGCAATTGTCTGATAAACAATTCTCGTGAAAAATAGTCTGTCAAGACGTCTTCACATTGCAATAATCCATATATTCCACTTTCGGAGTGGATATGTTCACTCTGTTAAGATCCATATGCTCCACGTTGGGAGCGAGCATGGTATATGTATTTTTTTAAATTATCAATATATTTACATCTATAGTATTGAGATGTCATATGATATGTTAGCTGCCTTAATGCAATTATATTGTAAAAAGTATCATTAACATAATATAATTTTTTTTTTTAAATCAGGACCAATTTAAAAAAAAGATCTATCAACAAAGATAAATAAACACAGTTAGTTAAATAATTAATGAAACAAAGGAAAATCGAACTCAAAATGCTTATTTCGATTTGATATTAAATATTTACGCTTTCCTAAGAATCTCTATAAATAGATAAATAAATCACTATTTTTCTTATTGGACTCTTCGTTGGTAGGTTAACCGCGATTAGGCTTTATTTCGCTTTATGTTACTTACATTTTCACTCTCATATTTTATTATGTACGTATAATATTTACTGTTGAAAAATGTTGAAGAAAATAAATAATATTTTTTCACACAATGTAAGAAAAGCTTGAACAATGCAATAAAAGCTTTGTAAGTGAAAATTGTAGTATTATTAATTCTTAAATGAAATACCCAATACCAGATACTCACGACAATGTTTTTGTGTCACTATAACCCTCAATTAAGCGAAAAGATTATGAATATACCCCTTTTTACTATATCATTATATTATATGTATTCAGCTTTTTTCTTATTCGTTCTATTCCGTCGTACGATTTTTTTCGTGAATTTAATTATGTATGTGTCGTTTTCATTGATTCTACTAAATACCTTGCAATAACGTTAATAATAATGAAGATAATAATTTTTTTTAATATTTACTGTTAAACTGATACAGTTTTTAGTTTTTTTTATCAAATGGATACTATTTAGCATAAGTATTAGTAAAATAGAAACTAAAATGATTATCAGATCATTCTTTTTTAGGCCAGTCAAAAGTTTTACTCTCGCTGCTGAAATATGCATTTGTTTGAATATTTATATACTGTATAATATGCAAAATACAAAATCTACACGAAGCTTTTAAGGTTACGTTCGATTTTGTAAATTAAAATTTAGCCCCTTTGACCTATGTCTGCTAAAAGCTTTCAAATTACAGTGGCATCCCGCGTACTTGACTTCAACGTGATAGTAAGGTCATATATTAATCAAAAATATCATTCAAAACTACCGTAGATTGGTTGTTAATAATTATAGATCAAAATATATGCATATGGTAGAGCCAATATTTTCATTTTATTTTACATTAAAGAGTTTAAATTATATATGGAAAAACATATGGGAAATTACATTAAACATTTTGGTTATGGCGTGCTAACTTAATTTAGAAGTCAATTAAGGTTAATTTAAAATAGAAATTTAGAAAGGAGAGAAAATAAATAGAGACAACCAAAAACGGATTATGATAGGTCCTATTATAGAAATTTCCAAAAAAAAATATTTTACCCACTCTCGCTCAGGTAGAAAATATCAATAACTGAGGTAATTTCACTAAATATAACTATTGCTCTCCATTTGAGTATCACTACTGGCTGGTTAATTATACACTTTGGATTAAAAAATGTTAGCAATTTCAATATAATCGTATAAAAAGTGGATTTAAATTGATAAATAAGAAACTAAATGATAATAATGATAGGATGAAAAACAATCAAAAGGTAATTTTATTTTTCAAAATTATAATACTTTAAATGTTTAAGTAATCTTACGCAAAGTCACTTCATGGTTTGAATTCTATCGATGCATTTCTCTTGTCTAAGAGTTATGGTGGTACAAGACGAGTGCTCGCTGTCTCAGTAAATTATTGCAAACGTGACCTATTCGACGGCTAGCAACTCTTTCATGTTGTTTTTCAGAACACCATTCGTGATATATCCAGCCGAAGACACGGCATCACCCGGATGTGATTCCGAAGGAAACCTTAGTCTCATGATGCGTCAGATTTATGGACAAAGATGGGAAATCTATGTTTTAATATGCTACACAACTCTTGACACACATACATTCCCAAAGAATTATTTGAAGTACAGTCTTCAAAGCCTCTTACATCCGTATGATAAATGTATATTAATAAAATGGACGACAATAATTATTTTATTATATAATATCTACCATATTTCAATACTACTTATAGTTTCCAATTATTCTTTTATTCCAACTATCTCCATACTAATGCACTATAGTGATATATGGACAACCGTTAAGTGGATATCGAATACATTTTATATCGTTAAGGTAATTGATTCTCATCCTATTTCTGCTCGGCTCTTCTTTAAAATGATTTGAAAATATTCAGTGGCGGCTCGTAGCTAAAATTAGTGGGGGTGCTGCTCCAGACAAATTTCAACCTTTTTAAAAAAAATTTAAACACGTATAAAAAAAATATTCAGAAACTTAATAAAATCCTAAAACAATCAAATAGAATAGCTGGAATCAGGATGATAATCTATATTCAAGAATATGGTACACGGTTTTAAGCACAAGACACATGGAGTAAAAAAACTACCTTCCACCAGCACGTAGCAGTCAGCACTGTGGGAGCGACAGTGCTCTCTCTCCTCGCGTGCATATTCCTATATGCGCATGCGCACAATTTTGAAGTGCACAGTTCCATACAAAGATTTTTGTATCTTTTGCATAAGCTCATTTTCGAATTGATAATTGATCTATTTCACAAACTAATCCTAAAGCGTCGATAAGTAGGTTGGTTTATTCATTAAATTAATTATTAAATTAAATGCACACTAATTTACTGGTAAGTTTTTAGAAACTAAAAAACTAAGACTGTGTAATTTATGTTGAAAATTAATATTTATCTGAAGTTTTAAATAATTTAAACTCTTTCAAAGTATACATAAATTATTCTTGAAATGCCTATAATTACTAAAACTTTCAAGTCATTACAGCTTCGTATTATCTATTACTCGTTTCAAGCGTAGCAGTAAGTAGTTAAACTTTCACAAAAAGCTTTTGAGAGAAAAGCTCAAAAATAAACTCCATGTATGGATGAAATGGGAATATGGTGCCATCAAACAGAATACGGGGACACTCTTTGAAGTAAAGCACACTGAAAGCTATCAAAGAACTTTGTTACAAATTTAGTTTCCCACTTAAAATAATCCGGATCTAAAATATAACTGCGTTAGTTTTAAGTACTAATGGGTGATAATAAGACTAATATTTTATCAGTTACTCACTTAAAATTAGTTGTCTTCACAATCAAGAAAATATTTGCTACCACGTTTACTTTTCAACCCAATAAGAATATAATTTTATGTATAACCCATCTCAAGTTTCCATTCATTTAATAAACTATACACAATTTATAGATGGGATAATTAATGACAATAATAATAAATACTACTGTCTAGTAACGGTCTTGAATTAGTAATTGACTCCCATGATATAGAAGATAAAATAATATACCATACGCCGTTTTGCGAAATCACACCAACCTCGCTAGGCTAGATATTTATTATATTAAGTACTTTGCCGTTAATTGTCGCTAAAAACACTTAATATTTTAACTTGTACTTTACCCTCTACAAACGTATTGAACATCATTACATAAATCCACAAATTCTAGAACACATTCCCTTCATCTCATAATTTTAAACTCCATATTTGGTTCTATGATGTCTCCTCTTCAAACTTAGGGAATTAATGCAGGTTTCGATTGTAGCTAATATGAAACCTTATAGCAATATGAATGTTGTCTTGATTAATTGAAAATATCATAGTTACTATGCTTCGCTATAGCTCGTATATTTTTGTTAAAATATTCTGCATAATCTACTTTTGTTTATTGTTGATTACAATTTTGTGCAGCTCTGTTAACTTATTTTATTTATAAAATGTAATTTTGAAATGTTATTTGGATATAAACATTAAATCAAGACATTGGTACATTTATATATCCAGCCCCTCAATGTTATTAAAACTATGCATTAATGACTTAATAATCTCAAAAACAGTAAATTAAAATAATCGCTTTAAATTAAAATAGTATATGTAATAATAAAGGTAGTGTGTATTATATATAAGTTATGATATACATAAGTAAACGATATATTGTGGCTATGTTAGTAATTTTTACTATTCAATGATGTATTATTTTTTAATGTTCTGAATTGATGCTGATAAACGGCTTGTCTCAAATTCTGTACAAACAAAAAGTCATCTCTTTCGCTATTTATTACAATAAGACTAAGCTGCGACAGTGAACCTGACTCGGCCTCATATTAGTGATGCCACAACCCAACCTCATCTGTATATTGAGTGTATTCAACGGAGCTACAGGATCTTAGCAGTATTTGGGAGGATGTAAGAGGAGTACTGGCTAACGACAAGAATTTTTGGAGGCGCTATATGGTTTCCATGTGCTCTACTTAGAGAGCAGATTTGGAAGAAAAGTATATGTTATTAATTCACCAACTATGCAGTGGTATATCTTATACAATACTAAATTAACTAGAACAATATGAAAAGGATTTTGTTGTAATTTTATTTTTAAGTGAGCCATTTTAACAATACAATTCTATAGTATTTTGCAATTTTCTTTAGTAAGAGCGTGTATTTTTGAATAAAAAATTACCAAAAATAACCAAAACCCATCGAGAATTATCTGTCAAGTCTCCAAATTATAGTAATCCAAATACTCTAGATTCTAAGCGATTAAAAGCTTAAGTTTTTGAGAATTGATCATTAAAACATATTTTATTTAACTTAGTACATGACATTATATTATACTGTATACATTTATTATTCCGTTAAAATATCTACAGTTGATATAAACTCTAAAAAGTTTACAAAATAGTTTAATAACTATCCATTTACCTTTGAACAGGTATATTGAAAACGTAATATAACGTCACAGGCTCAATGGCGATACGTATAATTCGGTTTAGAGAGAACCGGTACAGACACATATCGGGACGATAATCCTGCGTACCATATGAATAAGCCGACACACCAACGTTAGCCGGGTGATTTTTCCGATGCGTTTAACAGGATGAAAAGGAAACAGGCTATGTTTTTGGAAAATCTATTTATATTTTCACGGTATTACCTTTAATGTCAGAGCGTGTTTGGAAAAATGAAAATGTTTAGGCAAATCTTTTACAAATTGGCGGTGTGTTTCAGTTAAAAAATGTCAAATTTATAAAAATCGTTTTTAAGTAAAACAAAAAAAAAAAATATGAAATTACTAAGGTAGTTAAATTTTGGAAAGGCATCTTTCAACGAAAAGTATTTTTAAAAGTAAAGATTAATAAATCAACCTTTGCCAAAAGTTTATAATATATATTATGAAATTGTAGTGTCAATATTAACTCATCATCAATTATGATAGTAACAACTTATTAATGAGGTTGAACCAACAATCTCATAAATAACGATACATAAAGTTTTTTTTTAAATTCAAATACAATTTCAACTGATATAGTTATTTAAGATATTGAAGAATTTTTATTTATTTACGAAGATGAAATTATAATTTACACTCGTAGTAGAAATTAAAACAATTTCTCTGTTAATAATATTATTGTAATTCGATTTTTTTATTATCATATTAATTAGGTGATTTAATATTTTCGAGTTAAAATGAAATTGTTTTATCGTAGTTAATCGAAAAATCTCAATTGTCATTCGAATTAAAATACACCAAGTACCCTATTGTAGCATTGTGTGTATAAATAAGTGTAATGCGAACGTGACGCTGGAGTCGGCGGTTGACCGCCCGCCACTGCCGCACCCTCTAACCTCACCCCCCACACCTTTGGCCTCATCGGACACTTGTTGCGCCCCTGGACCAATCAACCCTAGCTCTTCGTGACTTTTTGGCCCTTGAAAATACACACTCCGTCTCTGAAACAAAGAAACAATGACCAATGCATCTTTACTAAGTACTCTCTTAACTAAGTGTTACATTGTCGCAACACACCATTATATGTTGTAATACATTGATCAAAATACCTGCTGAACTGTTCATTATTTGTAGATGTAAATAAAAACTAAAATCGATGTTGGATCGAATATATATATTTCTTTCCGATGAACAGACAAGCAGAAATTTGTATTTCTATAAGTATGTCTGTTTTTATTTATTATATATAATGTTTTTCTTCCTATTTTTTATGCTTTGTGGAAAGGGGTATTATTTTTTTTGTATTTAATACTATGGTGACGGCTGGATTTAATTTTTGGAATTAATGAGTTCTTAATACATAGTTACAAATATATAAAAATTACAATACCTTCTTCGGTGTTTCTTCTTAATTAAACCACTTAGCACCGGAGGTTACGACTTTAAATTCCTTGATTTTCATTTCTTGATGTGTGCTTAAATAAATCGTGTGGTGGATTGATAGATTAAGCCAGAATTCTTCGATATTGTGTTTCGAGAAATTTCTGAAGATACCATAGGAAACTGTAAAATGATCTTAACAAACAGATATATGACAACTATATTTTCTCGAATTACAATGGTTCCTTAAGAAATACCACAAGTCAGATAGGTTCCCATCCCAGGAATCCCAAATAAAGTGATCGACAGATAAGCAGTTTTCATAGAAGGACCGTTCGTAAATCTTGACAAGGTGGCATTCGGTATTAAAAAAATAAATCCGTATTATGTATTTTTTATTTTTCAAAATTTAGATATTTATATTTATCTGTTTTTACCGCTAATAGTATCGTAGTGCAAAAAATAGTCTACCAGGCAAACAAAATATTATTTAAAAATAAAAAAAATGTAAGAAATAAATAATATTACATATATCATCAAAAACGATTTGTCACCATTTTATCGTGAAACGGATATGATAAGAAAGACGATATTATATACCGCACGTTCTGAATTCAAATACATTTTAGTAACTAAAATGAGCTTAATCGTTAAATTTACTGAGATAACGATAATACTTCTCCGTACTATGTTTTTCAAAGAAATGTATTTTTTATACATGAAATTTGATTAAGCTAATTGATATAAAGAAAAATTATAGAAAAGATGGATGAAAAATATATTTTTATTTTTAAAAAATAAATAAATTTAATACTGTCAAATATTAACCCTTTGATATATCTATAATTGGGTTAAAAAATTCCTTTGATAATAATCATAATTGACAACCGTCCTCAAAGGGTTATCGCGAACGAAAATCGCCCTCTGAGCAAGTACTGCGTAATGGAATCACGCTAAGCCAGTGCGCGGAATCAGAGGGCGGGTGGAGCAAAAAACACTTTGTAAGGGCGACAGGAATAATATCAATTAGCGAAAGAGACCGCGTCGCCGCGCAGGCCTCCTCTCGCACCCCATCCAAACATCGAGCACCACACCGCGAGCTGACACTTGCAAACAAGGATGAACCTAATGAATAAAAATATTAAATAAGGTTTTTAACGAAAAACTTGACTACATAAAAAATACACATAGTCAAAAAATCGGAACTAGATAATAAAAGAAAAATTAGACTGATATTAAAATGTTCAGCCAATTAAAATAGCATGGTCTGTATAAGTGGATCGTACTCAGGAAATGAATCTGAACCTACTCGCTCCTAAAGCAAACATTCTGGTTAAGGCATTAGAAGACCGAAATAACAAATGTTGAATGGGCATTCAATTGATGTGGCAGACTAAAACTGGGGTTATTTTTATAATGAGCTTTATTATACGTAAAAAACTTTACGCATTATTTTGGTAACCTTTAATGAAATTCATTGTAATTAATTCAATATGTTTACAACATACAAAACTACGTGGGTCCATATTACACTTTAATTATTCTTTCATTTTAGTTATTTTTAAGTATTATTGAAACTAAAATCCTTCTTAAAGTTGTGTTTCTTATGACGACGGTATAAATTTTGTCGTTACTGCGTAATGTAAGGAAGTGAGACAGAGGGAAAAAAATGTATTGGCTAGATAGAAATAGCAATACGACGAATTCAACGGATGAAACGAAACTAACTAAAAGCCTACTATAAACAACATTTAATCAGCAACATTCTATATCTATTGACGATTTTACCAGTGAAATACAAGTTATGAATTCAATTTTTTGAAACTCAGTGATTATTTTTTTGGATTCTTATTAAACTTTTTCTCAAAATGATGCCTGTAATGATGCAGTTATTTATGTACAATTAAGTGAAAGATGCTTTACAACAAATATAAGACCCTTTCAGTAAACATATTTTTCGTGAATGCTTAAAGTTTATTTTTAAATTATAATATGCTTATTTACTTTCATTTGATTAAACATATTAAAAATAACCATCACAGATAATTTATTAGCACCAGGCTGAATTTCTCATCATTGATATATTAGCAGATAAAGGATTTTCCTTAATATTCACTTGTCTTAGTGGTGAGAATTAAATATTAAATTTAAATTTAATTTAAATTTATTAAAGTTAAATATATTAGATGTATACATTTTGTATTGTAATTCGCCTGCATTTTTAAATACGAAATGCTAGAAAATCATTATAATAAAATATAAATTCTAAATTATTTAAAACTAGTAAACTTCCATATGTTCACTTATGAAAGTTTACCAGTTTTAAATAATTTAGAATTTAATATCAATTTCCATGAAGCACCATCAGTCAAAAATATTAATTTTAATAAGATATTGATTTTCCATACAAATACAATTTGTGTTTCGTTTGTTACACGAAATAGCATCCATGGCAATTCTTAATTTATGTACATATAAGTTTTTAAATATGTTTTTGAATTGACAACCCTGAGTGTAATTTCAGTCAATGTTTCTCATTCGTGATGCAAAAACACGAAAATCCGTCTCATCTTACATTTGCAAAATAAAGACTAGGGAGGAATAAAAATCGTTGGCCCTTACATAAATCGATCGATCACATTTTAATGGTCGATCGTTTCGCATTTTATTTTTATCATTCGCTCCCACTCGTTTTACTGGTCGTTATACTTTAACTATACAGACAATGATTTTTTTATGGAGAACATAGTAAGCTAATTAAAATAACAGCCCCAGTAAAATACATATTAAAGGATTACGTGCCGTATTAAGTTGAGAATATTCCTTTACTGCCAGTAAACTCTGCCTCTTCGCTTGATGAACAGTATAAGACTTGATATTTTTATGGAACAAAATACTCTAAAAATATTTATTTAAGGAGATTTCTATTAATAAAAAAACGTCCAGTGGAATTCGGCTATAATGCGGATTTACAAGTGGTGTATCTGACCCACATTATATGGTAACCACGGTATAAACCAATCGTGTAATATTATATATTTTTAAAATAAAATATAACACATTTTGAAAGTTTCTTTATTATTTTCAAATATGTTTAACTAACTGCATGATTTTTATTTGGTGCAAATCTTATTGTATCTCTAACCATCCGATGGGAGTCTTAAGTCTTTGCACTTGCATCCTGGTATTTTGGACTCCTTATACTCCTCGTCATCCTCGACTCATTACGTGGTACTACATTGTCGACTATATACTTATCTATTATAACGTGGCAGATTATTTCATTTTGGCCCATTGATTTATTGAAGTTCACTTTCTTTATTTCTTTTAAGATCTATTTTAATTTACCTTGCTTTGCTTGTATGTGGTACAAAATAGAAAAATAATACGATATACTTGTTATATAGCTTCTACTGTACTGTTATATATTTCATTCGAGGGTATAAAACACATATACTAAAAATATGTTTCATGTTATTTTAGGTACGCAGAATAATTATCTCCTTTAATGTGATGCATATATTTAATATTGAACAAGTACCAATTTATAATCGGATTAAGTGAAATCGTCATAAAATACGTAACTCAAAAAATATATATGTATCGATTTCGACTTTGTATCGTATTTAATTATAATCGGTAAAATAACGTTTAGTTATTAACAATACTAATTGGTATCAGCTGCTGAGTGAAATATCTTATTATGTTTGAATTGTAACAACATTTAAAAACTTTAATAATGGTTTCATAAATATTTTTTGTTCGTTAAAATATTACAAAATTTTATATCTTGAGTTTGAATTTGATTATTAATTAAATATCGTCTTAATATAGTATCAAATTTGTAGGAAGGAGGAATGAAAATTGTATTTTTATTCCTGTTCTAATTTGACTAAGTAAAATACATATAAAAAAATTACAAAACAAATATTTTAAAAAAAACACGTAAAAACTATAAGCATACAAAAAACAATTAAACTCACACAGTTTTTTCCGGGCAAAAGAATATATTAAATTAATGCCTTTTAATATATTCGTTTTATTCTCATTTGTACTTGAAATGTAAATTTAAATTAAATTATACGACATATTTTATTCTAAATGGTACAAATATATTTTTTAAAAAATCACCAAGAGTCATGGTGGATTTTTTTTCAATTCAAATTTATATTTTTTTAAATGAATGATAACAATGAATACTCGTAAAAATTATATTTTATGTGAATATGATTAAGTACAACAGTATCAAGATATTCTTTTTAGAATTTAAGATTAAGTGTTTAGAATCAACTGCACTTCTAAAACTCCTTTAATGTCCCGACAGTCCACGTGGGTATCCTGTAAATTTTATTGGCATGTGTTAATAATAAATGTTATCTAGGAAAATTCTCCAGCAGTCGTTCTCTTTCGGTTAAAAGTACGCTTACAAGAGGAAAAGTACTCTTGATAAGCGTGATTTAGCAGCCCCGGGCATATTGATTTTTACGGAGCCCCCTTAGCCGAGCGGTGCCACCCTGCGCCAGTTTAGCCCCCCCAAAAAACCCCCCATTCCTGGTACAAACACAGCTGTAATATATGTAGGCAACACGTAAGTGGTTGTACCCCTGCTCGTAGGGGATGATCAAATAAAAATATATTATATTTTTTTACCACGTTCGCTTAGAAAGTGAAGCATATGGATATTTGCAATGTAAAGACATGTATTCACAGATAATTTTTTTCACGAGAATAAGTTTTCAGAAAACTAATTAATCTTTACACTATCAAAGTTCACACCTCAACTGTAAGATTTATGTAATATGATTATAAAATAGCATGACAGAAACCCTATTTTTTAGTCCATGTTTGTTATTTGATAAGCAGTCAGTATGAATTAGCTTACTATAGCATAATATAATTACATTCGTAGTTAATGCTAAAATGAATTAAAATATTAAATATGCATAATATAACACAAAAAAAACTTGACTGTAGATTTCACTTAAATTAAGGTTGATTAGGTATTTTTTAAAATCGCAAGCGCGGGAATGTTTTATTATAATATATAATCGATTCTCTTTTTAGGCAGATGATACATTTCAAAGGTAACCGTGCAAAAAAAACTGATGTTTATTTAAATCGTCATAAATTTTCTTCAGACATATGTTACTTTTACTCTAAATTTAACATTATTTATAGCAAATAATATAATCATTCAGTCATTCGGTATCACTTCTGGACAACAGACGTTCACTCAATTCACTCAATATAGAATTTTTTTGCATGCATAAATGATTCAAATTATACTTTTTCTAGTATATTTAAATGTTTACCATATTTAATATAATTTAAATATTGAAGTTATACCGTAATCAAACGAGATTTTTGATTTTTAAGCCATGTTGAAATAAAAAAATCAAGATTAATCATTCTTGGTCAGTGCTATTTCAAGCCCGTGCAAAAAGATAATTGAATATAATTCATTTTTTCATAGTCCAGTTTAAATGTACATAAAATTTTAATAAAACGACAGTAAAATGTAAATATGAATGAGTAATGTACAATGACAGTTTTTATAAGCTTATAATTTATTTTTATTCCATATCGTTATTATCATATTATAATATGATAATACATTTGAATATGAACCACTCTTGAGGGGCGTTTTAATGCCCTCTCTCCCTCCCTCCCAGCACTAAAATTTTCCTCCCCCAAAAGCCTCCGTACGTCTGTTTCTTCCTGTGTACAAACTCGAACGTTGCAATGTTGCCATATATCCCACGCGGGACGGAAAATTCGATAGGAAAATTTGCAGTTACTCTTAACGGACTAATACAATTCAGTGCAAATATCAATTACAAATGATTATACAATATTTATTATTAAAAACTAATATGAACATCCTACCTATAGTTTAAAAAAATATATTCATCGTCATAATCGTCAGCCGAGACAACTTTCGGCAGGTTCTGACTTCCATCACTACTATCTCTACCTAACCCTTTACAGTTTGGCTAATACTCTAAAGTAATACTTTGTCATTCATTTATTTATGCAATTTTTACTTAAGGGCATATTGATTATATAGATCTTCATAGTGTGAAAAAAAATTGTAGAACCGCGAGGCGGCTGGTGAGATTTGATTTAATTTGAATTTAATTTTGTCAACTTTTCCTTAAGCCAATATTTGAACAGTACAAAAAATCTAATGATACATTTTCTTTATATTTGTAAAAACATAGCTCGTATATATTATAGTATTTATGATAACTTTTCGTTTTATTATTGGAATAGCAATATAATTTTATTATTGACGAAACAACATAAATCTATTGTTGAATACGATACTTTAACAGTAAAACTTCAATATGGGTTAGAAAGAAGGTGGCGAGGTTTTGGGTAATCGGGTGGAGAAATGGAGGCACTAGAATTGGAGGGGGGGGGGGGTTGTTCGGCATGGGACGTTCCTCGCTACTGAGTCGGAGGAATTTTCAAATTTATTTTTTCTCCGAATTGATGGCTTGTCATGTGCATATATTAAAAGTTTTTCGTGTTAAGTGGGAAAAATGAAATAAATTCTTGTACGCGTGAATGTGTGAATGTGCCTCGTTCGTTTTGTGAAAGGAAAGAAAAATGATTCCGTATTACTCAAATTCATTTTTCTTTTTCAGATTGGCATACATGCCTTCATAAGTGTATTGTTCGATTATTTAAAAAAAAAATCCTTTCAAAATTATTCATCTTGACAATCGCGTTATTTCACATTTCTTCCTTGTTCAAAAAATATGCTTATACCTTTAAATAAAAATGTATACATCCCAATAAAAAATGTATATTTTTCCTATCCTATTCACTAATAAACAACAGCTAACATAAGTCAAAGCATATGGTAAAACATCCATTCACGCAATTTAAATAAATATCTTGATACTGCAATTTTTTCATAGGAATTAGGCAACCAATGAACAAAATAACAGTAATAACCTTTTCGAACATCTAAATACACATTGAACATAAAAGCTTACACTTGGTGAAAAAGTTTTAAAAATGGACAACTTTTCACCTCGACCACGTAAACGACAAATTGATATATTTATTTTTTAAATTAATTAATAAAATTTTGAACGTATCATCTTTAATAATAACACAATACTTTAAAATTTTAAATAATATTTGATGTTTTTATAGTATTTGCAATATTTCTGAATGACTAAGTGTTACCATTTATATTTTACTATTTTTTCCTCGGTTTTACCCGTTATAAATTCAAACTCATTCATTATTCATCATAACAATAATTCTATTCATCCTGTTATCATAAATTTATTTCAATACTTGGCTTTGTACAATATTCTTAGTCTCTTGTACCAACATCGATGATGCTTTTAAAAATTGAAAGTAAAACCGTTGGCCTAGAATTGACACATTTCACGTCTCTACTGTTTGGCAGAAATTTTTGCAACGTACGGACGCACAAATATATTTTTTATAATAGAGATAACTCATTGAATATTAAAAAATCATCACCAAAATGGCAACCTTTGAATTATTTATACGGATGTTGCCGAATTTTCTGTGCTATTCAGTGGTAACAAATATTAAAACCTTATTACCGAGTAATACTTGTCTTACACTTAAAAATATATGGTTATAGCTGGTAATTATTTATATATGAGATGAGATTTATCGTTTTGCCTAGAGTAAATATCGCGATGAAAAAATATAATATAACACCCAATATATTTCCTTTTTTTTAGTATAAAGAAATATTTCGTCATACACGGTTAACAAGAATTATTCAATATGTAACACAGAAAAGTTAAAAGACGTCTCATCAATAAATACTGCAGTTTTACAGAAAATATTTCTGGATCTTTTTTTATTTTTAAACGTTATCACGAGTATAACATATTTATATTTTAAGTGGTATCCATTCTCCATTATAGCTTCTAACATTCGAAATTGTTCGAATTCATTGTATCCTTCAATTCCATCACACTTAAATACTATAAAAGCAATATGAATGCAAATCTGTGAATAAAGTGTATACACTATTTAACTGAATTCGAAGTAAATGTGAACTGGGAAATTTAATTCAAAGCTGATAACAGTTTTCCGATACTTTCTAACGTCACCGCGCGCCACCTCGCCGCCATTCCCTCCGGTCCCCCACCACTCGCCGCCTTGTTATAATATTTCCATACACAAATCCACACATTTACATACCGCCATCTCTTTTTCCAACATTATTCGACTCTCTTCCCTCCTCTCTCCTCCTCATTGCACTATAAATTTGACTTAAAATGATAATAAATTGTACAAAATATTAAAAGCCCATTTCGCGACTCAACTCGAATTTATGTTCGAGTATATTATTACTTTTTAGAACAATTTTATTTTTAATTTAAGTTAAATAAATATACTCATACACTACACGCCAAATCTGCTAGGAGCGACGCCAATGGGGACGGCAGTGGCTGTGCTCAACAAAATAGCCTAGATTATTCATATATTCCACTTGAGTGTGAGTGAGTATAGTTTGATATTGTCTAAAATTTTCTCTTTTTTTCTTTTTCAGGTTCTTTCTTTACTATTTTGCATCGTATTTTATTACTTTTTTTGCTCTTATTGTATTTTTATTGCTTTATTTTTAACATGTCTTTATGTTATAAATTGAATTGAATATGTGATTTTTGAAAGGTTTGAACTAATAATTTTTTATATTCTCATTTAATATTTGAAATATTATAAAAAGATAAATTAAATGAAAAATGAATGCCAAATAAAAAGAATGATTTAGCATACATTGAAAGAATATTTATTTGTATACGAGAATGAAACGCTATCCTTCGTCTTATTCGGTATGTATAAAATTGCAGTAAAATGAAATAAAAAGTAGTGGAAAATAAAAGGATAGATCGTCAGCCAATCAACCAACTAAACTTATTACTTACCCTGCATTTAAACAAGCATCAATATCAAGTTGTTTTTATGCAGCTAAAGTACTGAAAAACGCTACCTCTAATAGATTTTGAAAAACGTGCATATAATATGTACAAATATATTATACTAATTTATTTTCCGATTAATAAATTAAACAAGAAATATAAGAGCTGTATCCCCGATAGCTTAGAGATTAGCGTACGCGTCTCGCATCCGGGGAATGCCAGTTCAATTCCCACATCTGCCAGATAGTTTAAATCCTAAAATGCAGAAATGAATGCCCATTGGGTTCAGAAATTTTTTCACAATCAATCGTCGTGAAATTAATTTTTCAATACATGTCTTCGCATAGCGCATCTATATACTACACTTTCGCAGCGGATATCTTCACACTGTATAGATCCATATGTTCCATTTTTGAAACACGGTAAAAAGAAAATATTCGATTCGCTTACTGTTAATTTTTGGTTATCATGTTGAACACTTTATTTTGTATAAATAAATGATTCAGTTCTTTTTAATGTATCAGGGTGTCAATTAATTTGGAAACTTAAGAGTTTTTTTGGTGGTAATGTTTGGAAGAATCGACTAAAAATGCCATGCTTTGTCGTCTGGCCAGTGAAACGGTATCGTAAATATTCAGGAGTTCTTTTACAAACCAAGCAAAGTCCCCTTTACCAACATAACAATGGCAGTATTTCACAATGCGAAAAAAATTCGTTCCACTGTATATTATAAATTGCAGAAATGCCTCCATTGAAACGTTTATTTCATAAAAGCAATCTTTTCTTGTTTACTCTGTATTAAAATTGCAACAATATTCAAAAGGCCTCTAAAAGGGGTGCGACCGGGATAGCCGTACATCCAGATTATAGTGTATGCAATGAGGATAAACGAGATGGCTGCATGCTTCGTGGATACGATTTTAGCTGCAATGCGACTAAAAAGTATTGTATCTTTACTCAATATTATCATTTGTTTTTTTTTTATATAAATATTCAACACCATTATCCACATGAAAATCACCTTGTTAATCGATAAAGAAAATATATAACCAACCAATTGTCTCATATTCCCATCAAACATTATTGAGTCACGAAAATAGACCTCTCCTTAGTTCCCAAAGTTACACATAAACTGGCGATTAAAACATTAAAATGTACATCGATTAGAACATATTAAGGACACATTAACATGTTTTACAACTGATATAAATCATTTTATACAAATAAAAAAATCTATAATTCATCTTAAAGTATTATACTCGTACATCACCATGAGACCATTGATACTTGGCCGCAGCGTGGCGATCGATTTTGGAGTTTTTAAATATGTGATGCTAAGGATATTCATAAATTTATCATAAAAATTTAGTTCTCGTCATACACTTGGATCTTGTAAGGGTAGGTGTTACTTACTGCCATGTATGAATATAGACTCGCTTCGATGGCACTTGAACTGGCTGAAAAACGTGCTGCGAATGCCTCCAGAAAGTTTAAATTTTGTTTAATTATTCTTCCAAACGGTAGGATTTTGGGGTTCTGTAAAACGGTATTTGGCAGAATTGAGAAATAAATAATTAATGAATTCGTTGAGACTAAGGCATGTCTATTTAAAATGACTGTCAAGCGAAAGAACTCTGGAGGCGCCACATATCAATCATACAATTCGCATTGGGAATGGATTTAAAAAGAAGACAAAGTATCATTAATAATACGAGCACTATACTGCAATATTCTATTTCCAATACAACAGCCGTCATGCAACATTTCGTTCCTAGGAAGCAACAAAAATATTTTAATAAATAATTTCAATAAGTTTGATTTTTGAACAAACTTTTAAATTCCGATTGACAATCGCATGCGACGAGATTAAGATATATTAAATCAAAAACTAAACTCCGTTTCCTTTGAAATTTGACATTTCCTGTTTGTAGACATTTTGAACAGTGTAGTCAACGTAGCTATTAGGGTAAGCTTTGCTGTAACAAGATTTTCAATTAAAACTGTAAAAGCTTTACTCTTTTTTCAAGTATACATATTATCACTTGTCAGTTGTTCGTGTCAAGACTATTCTAGAGATACATTTCATCAAACGTAAAAAATCGGATCATCTCAACTTCGTGTAAACATACTGAAATATGAAGAGATATGATGATTCATTAGGATACTTTAAAATGGGAACACATGGGGAAAAATATGTGTCATGTATCTTCCCGTGTTATACTTAATTGCTACTACATTTCAGTTGATTAGAAGAATGCGGGCTTAACGCACAAAATGGACATGACAAAAAATGCGCCAGAATATAAAAAAAATAAAGCAAGGTGATCAATGTCAAGAAATCGAATAGTCCACTCGATGACCGAGCATTAACCGAGTGGTTTACGGTGCTGGAGATAGCTGATTCGAATCAATGGGTTGAGAAGTTACCTGGCAATCAATCCTAATGAAACACGATCGGTCAAGATCTTCACTTTAGAAAAATTCATGCAATATATTTTGTGGAGTAGAAATCCTTACACTGTGGAGATCCAAACGCTGCAATTTTGGAGAGGACATGCTAAAGAGTTCAAATGAAACCGAATAAAGTCAATAGAGGTCGCTTATAATTCGTCTGTTTAAGACGTATATATATCAGCGACTGGTATGTACACAACTTATCAAATAGTTACACTGAAAACACGCAAATAGAGGACGTAATTCTGGAAGCAAAGACTCATCTCAAGTTGTCGCGTTTATGATGATGATGAATACATTATAAAATATTAACTGCTTTTCTAGATAACTTCC
Organism: Rhyacophila evoluta; assembly: GCA_022683975.1. NCBI lineage: Eukaryota > Metazoa > Arthropoda > Insecta > Trichoptera > Rhyacophilidae > Rhyacophila > Rhyacophila evoluta. Next base: position 33,508 of record JAGVSQ010000811.1, read on the forward strand.
AATTAAACGATTCAAAAGTAATTTGAGTCATATATTATTAAATAATTTACCTTATCTACCGCTCGTTCCACAAAGTTTCCACTGAAAGTACAGCCTTTCTCACAATCTACCACTAATTTCACTATCAAAATATTTTCCCGAGTATTCTAGTGCTTATTCTAAACTCAGAACTCTGATAATTTTATAGTAACCCGATCAATACCGCGAGCATTTTACCATTTTAAGCAAAATACGTAACATCTTTCTATTCGTTGTGTGTTGGGCGATGGATTATAAAAATAAATGATATCGTCACACGGTAAAATGCGGGTATTTGATATCATGGAAATAAATTTGAAAATTTATATAGCTCGCGTAGTTAAGTTTGCCAGATAATATCAAAATGTGTTTTACAATTAATTTATAAAATACAACATATACTATATCAATGTATATATAAATGTATATGTACATTCAAATATAGGAAATAAATTATCACAGTATACATCGTTGGCGTGCGCGCCTAACGATCCGGGGAATGCGGGTTCGAATCCCCATCTGTGTCGGA
>JAGVSQ010000812.1:0-34051 GCA_022683975.1 Rhyacophila evoluta
TATATGTTCGCTCACTGCCCACATATAATGCAGCCTGAAGATGCTGAAAGGCGAATCCTGGGTTGCTAGCAGTGATCTCACATATGGAAATTTACCAGTTTTAAATAATTTAGAATTTATATATATACCTAATTTGATTTGAATAAAACAATATATTTTAATAATATTATATATATTTTCTAGATTGGTACAGATTTGTCATAGAGTTAAACAATCATCTTCCAATGCTCTAATCTATTTGTTGACTCAATTATTTCAAAAAGCTTTAAAATACTTAATTTAATTAATTAAAATTATTATTTCATCGTATTCGGAATGTTTCGCAGATTTTTGGCATTGACGACCAAGGCTGCGCCATGTTAAATTTAACAATAACTCACGCCGTCTAGACAATTACATAAATCTGTGATGTTTATGGATCACTCTTTTTATTTGCCAGATTAAAATTTTAATTATTTTTCTTCGTCGCTCTTCTACGACACCGCGTCTGTAAAAGGCAGTAAAATTTACATTCCAACACAAAAAAAAACATATTGCCAGTGTCGTAACTTTTAATTATAAATCTTTCTTTCTATTGTATTATAATAACAATCCTCATTATTTCGTCCGTGATGTCATTATCTTTAATTTATGAAATGACATCGCTGAAACCCCCTGTAGTTCGTTAACATGAAAAGTCGTAATTTATCATCGAATTCAAAGTACCCCTCCCCTATAGTCTATCATAATTATGTTTAACAATTTTTCATATTTAGTTTACTTCTGACAGATATTTTTTTCACAAACAATACATAATATGATAATTACATAATAACAACATTATTGTTGATAAATACCATACGTTAATTGACGTTTTTTATTACTTAAACATTCTCACCGTGTGATATAAAAATTATATTTTTTTATTCATCAAATACATTAACCTTTCACTAAAGGCGGTGACGTAGCTACTGAGGTACAGATGGAGCAAACTGCTCCAGGCTCATAATCATACGAGGTGTAAATTTTAATAGGAATTAACAATCTTAAAACTCTGTAAAAGCTAAAATATCTTAGGGGGGCGCAACTATTTTAATTGTCCCAGGGCGCTGAATATGTAGCTACACCACCGACTAAAATACATTAGTTATTTATATTAGTTTACCATGTCCGCTCCGAAAATGGAGCATATGGATCTCTTCAGATCGGAAGTTACATATACATATCGACTGTGTAAAGAAAAAAGGACGTTGTCCTCAGTTTTTCAAAATGCCTTTTTTTGATAATCGCAATAAATACAACTTAATACACGTTCTACTAAAATGTTTAAGCTGCAAATGCCGAATTTGTATCTCAATTTAGCTTTAAGTTTGTAAAGAGGATGACTTGTCAAATTTTCAACCAGGAAAAAGGACTTACATCCCATCAATTCTACTGATTATTCTTAAATAACTGGGTAAATAAAATATCATGTTTAGTCTTCGTGCACTTCAAGGTTGTGTCTACGTCGTATTTGAAATTTGGCTCAAAATCATTAAGTAGACGTTTTTTGTCCGTCTTTGTAAAATTTGACTTATGTGGGTTACGTCCTTTTTCCTTTCCACGGTCGATACAGATACGTAATAGTTAAAGCGTTATTGCATAAATTATTGTATCAGTATATGCACTATCAAATCATATTACTATCATGTAAGGATACACAAGATAATGTCAATCCTAAACTAATCAACCAAAAAGAATATTGTGTAAATTTTATTTTAGTAACATCATACAATTGTTCAATTAAGAAATCATAATTCTGAAAAATATTCGTGGATGTTTCAGATTTACTTTAATGTTTTCTAAACTTTAAGATGGCACTTATCATAAAATCCGGCTCATATTGAGAGACTAAAAAAGATAGAAACATACAACTTATAATTAGAAATATAAGATTCAACTTAAGCTCACATCAAGTGCATACAGTGACTAGTTAATGTATATAGTATCGGAATTTATCAATTTAACTGTAACATATATTGTATATAATTATTTATAAGTCCACTGTCCTGTAATAGCAATTTAAAGTCATAAAAAATTCATAGAACGTTTTTTCATCAAAGTATAATTAATACGAGAGCCTGCAGATTTGAATCCCATAATTGATATTATTTTTGTTTATTATTCAAAGATCCAAGACAAAATTCTTGATAAGTTAACCAAATTACTGATATTGAATTCCAATTAAAACATCTGTCCATGAAAGAGACTCATGAGCTTTGATTTCGCAGAGGCTATAGAATAAATATGATTATTTTTATGGTCCTCTAATAGTAATATTTAGAAATAAAAAAAAATCTTGCAGAAGTATACCAGCACGTGTCATCGTCAAGTTAGATGAATGTGTATAGGTGACATAAAATTGCTTTTTAAATTGTGGCTATAAATCAAAATACCATATATTTTAATGTCAACGCCTAACCTAACACCTGTCATTTATAATGTTCCTATTTATACTTGATATAAGTTCACCCCTAAATGGTTTTTACTATGCGCCGGTGTAACAATTTCGAACGCCGTTAATTTGCTGCAAATACCTGCGAAATATTTATTTGATGTGTCGTTTAAGCAAACTGAGTAACGAATTCAAATTTATTCTGACGCTTAAGCTTTTTATATTTTTTTTTAGTCGCGGATCTCTAAAAACCAATTTTTTCACACCAGTGGCGGCTGGCTAAATGTTGAATTAATGTTTTATCTGTCAGTGTGATATTATAAAAAAATGCTCAATTTATGTGGCAATTTATCGGTATATCTCATTGACGGCGGCAAGATATGGTAATTTCGCTCTGAAATTATAGAAATACTTTTAGTTTGAATTGTGAATAATTTAATATGGTACTTATCGTTTTTATTTTGCTTGGGATATGGATAAAGTTAAAAAGATAAAAACTAGATTAAAATAAATATTGATGATCAAATTATTTATATTTTTAAACTGCTCGCACGAAATCTAATATAGAAGAGACATTGATTAGCATTAATTGCGTACATCTTTCAAACTCCTATATTGCTTTCTTTTATACAGTTGAAGCTTTCAATTATTAATGAAATATTACATACACCTTCTTCTTCATCAGCAAATTCATGAAATCCGTTATGCATATGTATGATTTAGCGCATGAACGTAATTTATTATTTATTAAATTATGTTTTTCCATGTCTACTATGAAATTGGTGGATATGAATCTACACACTGTGAAAATTTCTGCTCCGAAAGTGGAGTATATAAATCTTTGCAATATGAAGACGTGTCTTAACACATTATTTTTACGAGAGTCAGTTGCCAGGCAAATGCTCAACCCAATATACATCCAATTCAATATTTTTGGATTTTAAAAATACGGCGCAGAAGTGTGAATCGAACCGGTAATCTCCGGATCCAAAGCGGGGATGCTATCCTCTCGACTACCGGGAGGTTATCACAGCACATCATTAATTAATAGTCACAAGCATCTCAGTAATAACCAGAAAAAAATCGTTCGACGTGCATTGAACTAGTTTTGATATACGTTACGTTTGAACTTTAATACAAATTAAGATTTTGGAATAGTTTACCAATGGCAAATTTATTAAGGTTAATAGTTGTGCCGAATATATTTGGGGCATTATTAATTTAGATAGAAAGATAAATTTTCTAACGAAAATGTATGATATTTTTATTTATAAATAAGATAAAAAGTGAAAACAACTTATAATATGTAATTATTTATGGGTTCGTATTTTGATATGGTGACTAACTCTTTGCGGTATATTATTTTGTGTTCATTTAGCACGAACCGCCTTTGTTTCTAAACGAGATATTCACGAAGGAAAATGGAATTATCTTCCGTTTGGAGTCATCAAGTTTTAGTGTCGCGGGAATTATCGCAAAATCGATTCGGTTCGGTGTCGCTCGCACTAAAACGGGTTTAAACCTGCAGTACCTACTCCACGGTTTAAGCGGGTTCAATTCAGGGGCGGAGCTTAAATCACCGAATGAATATTACCAAGAGACGTCGAATGATGGGCCTGAAAGATGTTGACAACATTTTAAATAAAAAAAAGGTTACAAAAAAATCATTGCAGAATTGCACGTTCTGGAAATAAAATTCGTGATGTTTTGGTAGAATACTACTATTAATTATTTAAACAATATGTTCTGAATTGAAATCAATTTCCATCAAGCACCATCAGTCAAAAATATTAATTAAACAATATTCATTTAAAACAATTTAATATTATACCATATTTTTATACGGATATATAAATATAAGATATAAATACAACTATCACATAATATTATAAATCAATTTGGCTTGATTGTTTTTAATACTACGTTCGCTCTGAAAGTGTAGTATATGGATACACACAGTATCTAGATAACCACTCCGAAAGTGAAGTCTATGAATTTCTGTTATATGAAGGACATATATAACAAATTATTTTTCACAATAATTTGTTGTCAGATAATTGTTCAACCCAATGGGCATCCAGTCTTCTAATTTCGAATTTTCAAAAATCCGACAGATATGAGAATCGAGCCCGCATTCTTTGGATTGCAAGACACGCACGCTAATCTATACGCTTTTTCGTGATTTGAGTATTTTTTTTTTATTAATCGTGCTTAAGATTTGTTTTCTTTTTACGGTTGTTGGTGTCAACATCGTAAAAAAACTGTCAGAATTATTAGATATGTTGATATTATACAACTTTTTTAAAATGATCAATTTATCACTTACTATATAATCAAATCATTTTCGTGTACTTAACATATCTACACTAAAAAACAGAAAATACGTGTGTACATCTCTATGTCATAAGAGTTATTCCCAAACAATTAATAGTAGCTACATAAAATTTTATTTTGTCGGTCAAATTATTTTATTCTCAAGTTTTAATACCATCACCTATGATTATCTGAAGACTAAAAACAATATATACAGACAAGTGCTGAAAGAAATTTTTAATTACAGGATGAATAAAATATTTTTAAATAAGGAACGAATTTGAATCCAGAAAAGGCGGGAAATAAATCTAGTTATTATTTAATATAAATTATATGGTATTTTATTAAATTATCTTTGAAAGAGATTGGTTCTATATTCAAAATTATATTAGTTTGATGAACAAAGAATCCCTAGTATGTAATTACACCCTAATAATCAATACGTTATCTTCTCAATACATCATATTGTGAAAAATTCATATGAGGATTATATAACAACAAACACAGGGATTTAAAAAAATATTAATAAGTTAGATAAATCACAAGTTTATCTCATATATAGAATCCATAAAATATACCGTCACGTTAAGATGTAGCTTAACAGCGTTGTAGAAAGATTTATTATATGTTTCATAAGCTCTTCGTTCAAATACACATGTAAACGAGTGAATTTTTTATCCAACTTCATGATTTAACTTGGTTCATAATAATTCACAAATGCACTTAATTGTATTTGAAAACGAAGTTAAATTTTAAGATTTATTTTTAAATATTCAAAATAAATTTCAGAATTATATAAAATATTCTTTCGTTAATTACAAGGTTGCAGAGTTGCCAATCGCTACTCGATTTAAATTTTATATGACAAATTTAACGCCAATGGTATAAACCGTAAAATATGCGTTTTATATTTTATAGATCGTTTTTAGGATTTTTTTATGCGTCAGGATTATGATCGCTAAAAGTGTTTTATTGCAATTCCACAGGTTTTTATGATAACGCGTTGAATCTCAATCGTGTACTTAGACATGATGTATTATATATTACTTCTGTGTCGTATATTACACGAAAATGAGAATTTTCACGCACACCTTCTTCAGTGATTTCGCTTATAACTAGTTATTTTTACGGATTGTCAGCATGAACATTCGACGACGATATTTTCTTCTACAATACCTTTCGTTCATAAAAAATGCCACGCAGTGTTCATAGTGATAAAAAATCAATTTATTTAAGTATTTTATTCGCTATATTCTTGTAGTAAAGTGATATTTTTCATATTTTTTATTTTAAAACACATTATTAATAGCAATTCATTCATTTATATCACATTAAAAGTCTTATCAACAGAAATCATTTTATACCTTTGACAACCTTATATTTGTGACGCGCTTAGAATTTCCGTTTAAATTAAATTTATAGAAAATACAAATCTACTGGGGAACATTTAGTAAATAGATTATTATATAGTTCAAATTAAAAATCAGGTGGCATGCTTAAAGTTTAAAAATATTTTAAATCTGTAAAAAATGCATATATATAATTTTATAAGTTATGTGAAATCATTATTTTTTGTTATTATTTTTATTTAAGCAGTTTTTTAGTGTCGATGGATATCTAAAATATTTTTAATACAAGTTCTGTTCAGTTACCAATTAGAGTTATTAATTCGGGACCAAACTTAGTAAACCACAGACTGGGTAATGCAGATTTGCATGTGAATAAATACATAAAAAATATAAACAAATGATTGAATGAAATTGTCATTTTTGTTTTCCAATTTGAAATTATTTTTTAATAGCTGTTGATGCACACTCCATTATATAAATACCATCCTGCAATTTGAAATTATAAATTAAAAAGATATGACTGCTTAAAAAATGCAATGGATGTAAGCATAAACAGAGTCCAAATATTAATGATGGTGAGTATGTTATATCTATATTATGGAAGTATTAAAAATAGATTATGCCCTAATCGTTAATAAGTGTAGCGTAATACCAGATTGTGGTGGTCAGATATTCTGTGTGGAAAAACGGTGTCGTGAAAAATATGTGATTTTGTAATAAAATTGTTTCAATTTGTATTTTCAGATCCAGATGGTGAAGAACCACCTGGAGGTCTGGCCCCCTTAAGTCATTCGGCTGCCCGACACAAGATGGCTGTTAGACCTCGAAGGACCCATGGAGCCCCAAGGCGTTCTAGACCTAATCAGGTAAAATAGAATTGAGTTTTATTACGACGAATGTGAATTATTTTTATTTGCTGCTGGTCAATAATTATAATTAATTCACGGCAGAGAATTGTTTAGTTAGAAATAAACAAACGAAAACTAAAAATATCTGTATTTCCCATGGTATTGAAAAAACTATGAAAAGAGATCCATTATATTTGATTATCGCAGTGGTATAATACTCGGACAAACCAAATTTGGAAATTTATGAATAAAGGTAGATATTGACTGACACCAAGATTCGTGTAAGGTTGTGCTACCACGAAAGAATTACTAATGAATGTATATATATTTTACAGCTTGATTTAGGTGAATCAATTTTGGATTTTTTGATAGAAATGTGAATTCTTCGTGCTTGGTAACCTTTAAATATTTTATGATCATATACATATTGATTATATACATAAAAAATTACACCCAGGCTATATATAAATGTGTGTATATTAAATAAAATTGAAATTTATTTTGTTTACTGCCATCTATTTCTATTATTGTAAAACACTACTTTATTCAAATATGGTTTGACTTTCAGATGTCACCGGGAACTGCTTTACCGACTACGCCTGAAGTAAACGAAGATGTGGCCAGAAGTATTACGCCAGAAGTGATATCTTCAGGGCATCACCATTCTGCAGGTATGATGAATATTCAAATGCATGCAAGGGATTTTATAATTTTCCATTTCATCAAATTAATAATAATATTTCATTCAGCGACTGTGACTCGTTATTCACTCTGTAGTGTGACATGAACGTTTGTTTTTGAAGAAAATGATTGTGAATGATATAACCAAATCAAATAACCCCAATATTAGTAATTATTGTTGTATGTCTTTAAATATATTGCTAACATTTATAATTTTTATTATTTAGCATATATCGACTATATAAAATTCAGTATAATAATTATATTTTGAACAAAACTGAATTACCTCTACTAATTTAAAAAAAGCTTTATCGATAATTTTATGGTTACCAATACTTTTTTTAAGATAATAAATTAGAAATTATCTACTATTCTAATAGCATTAAAATCAATATTTCTATGCCATAAAAAATAAAGCTCTCTTGACTTAACGGTTGAAAATTGTACTTGCCGAAATAGTATGTGTATTAAAAGAGGTATGATTGATGGTAAGAATATTTACAATATCTGTATTTATTGAATTGATTGCTATATAAATAAGTAGGTAAATTCCCTACACAGAAGAAGCTCCAGTGTATGAATAATGTAATCACAATTATCTTAACAGTAATATATAGATAACTAGAAAAGTTATCAGTCCGCTTATTTTAAATCTATAGTATTAAAATAAAAGTTAAAATATGGTATATGTTTTTTTCAATTTTGTTAATTACAAAATATAACAAATATTAAGTGAAGTATGAATGTAGGTTTTCAGAATATTATTTATATTTTCTCCATATGTTGCATGATGAGATTGGGTTATCTTGCTCCTCAATAATAGGTTTTTTTTTAGTTATAAATAATATATTGACAATTTAGCTTCTATAATACAAATTAGTGACCATCTAATGAAAAACAATTGTATTTCCAATATTTTAAACTCTTAATATGGTTTTAACCTTTATCAGTGAAAATATTTTTTGAGAATTGATTCAATTGCATTGTAGTCTGCAAATACACCCATTTTATTTTTAGAGCATTGTTGATGTTTGACCCTCTTCTGTCAGAATAAAAACTTTACAGAAGCTACTGTACATCATATTATTTTTCTTGAATTAGTATGATAGCAAAATATATTAAGTCTGAAAAATTTAATTAAGCTAATGAAATCGTCTACTGCTGAGACTGTACACCGCGTATTTGTCTATATCTCACAAATTCTCTCTCTTCTAGTGGGTAACAACAGTTGTCGGCTTATCTGCTAATGTAAATGTAGACTATATTTTAAATTATTTCCTATTTTTCATGAAGTTGTGGGCTTATGAAATTTGCGAATTTTCAGCACTTCGGTAGTATTCGATAATTATATTATATGCACAATAAATGTGTTATTGACTAAAAAATTGTTTTCCTTTTAACATATAAACACTTGTCGTATTTCATTGTAAATTAGACATAATATTGTATGTTAAGCTTCCTGGCAACGCTTTATATTAATAAGAAATGCCATGCTTATTATGAACAATGCGCTTTCCTTATTAATGTTCACAGATTCAATGATGTCCAGTGTACAGCAGTCGTCAACTGTTACGTCCAATACTCGCCATATTGTCACTACCTCGAATTTACGTTACGAAAAAACTGAAACTGTCACCCAGCTCTCCGGCAATACGGCAATGCATAATGCAGACTTAGGGCTAGTGCCCAAAGAAACTAGGTTAAAGTCATCATCGTTACCTCCAGGATTGGCACTCAGTCAAATGGTTGGTCAGGCCGGTATTTCGCCCATCAAATTCTCATTATCGAGTAATGAAGAGTTGAATCCTTCAGTTAAGGTCAGTAGGAGTAAATCAAATGCACAGAAAAAAGATTCAAGTGATACTGATGAAAGTATAATATCATTTAATGAAAACAGGCAGTCAGCTTCTGAGCGTAACCTTACTCATCAAGCTTCTAATCAAGGAACTTCGATGTATAAGAGTGTTGATATGAAATTTACCAATGTCTTATTAGCGAGTGAACTTCAGAAAAGATTTGGATCTGTAGGAGAAGAAGAAGAATTGTTATCAAGTGGTAATTTTGAAACTCCCAAACCTGAAATCAAACACCGAAAAGTAATTGAAAAACTGCCTGATAAAATGGAACGGCATCCTGAAGAAAAACACCACAAGAATAAACACCAAGAAGATGAAACGACTGAAAAACATTCAAATAAAAAAGAAGAATCATTCTTCAGTCGATTACTTTTGCGTAGAAGTGGAAAGAAAAATAAAAAAGAAAGCATAAGTGACAAGGAAGATCACATTATTGAAGAGAATAAGAAACAACAGCAAACAAAAGAGCAATCATATAGAAGTTATACCAATGAACACACCACAAGTAGTAGCACTGTTAAATCCAGTGTATCAGAACATGTTGTCGTAAGGCAGCAGAAAATGATGTGCGCTGATCAAAATGCTCACAAATCAGTTGGGCAGAAAGTCTTTGCTAATCAAAGCCACAAAAGGATAGATCCCCGAGGAGGTTATGTGAATGATCCAATGATACAAGAGTCCATTAGTAATTTTTCAAAAGGATCTACAACAGAATATTTGAATGATTTTAAACACTTCACTGACAGGGAAAAGCTATCTTCAGAAATGCAGTATTCACAGAGTCATTTGAAAGTGAAAGATGATGTTAATATACGAAGGCTTAGTTCGGAAAATGTTTCCAAAATTGGTGGTGCTCATCCATCAAGATCTAGACAAAGGGTGGAACCTCTCGATATACCAGTCAGCCCAGAACCTCAAAGAAAACCACCACTTTTACCGAGAACTACGTCACAAGAAAGTAAAAGTTTCTTCCCATCCATTAATCAAGGAAAAGTGTATCCATCCAAAGACGGAATGAATGGTTCTAAATTTTCAAAGAATGTTAATCCAACATCTAAATTAATGACGCCTACTGATGATTTCCAATTTTCTCATGCTATCTCACCAAAAATCAAAATGACGACAGACAGTGTTTTCGGTTTTGGCTCCTCTTCTATAAGTCACCCAGGAAAACAAACTGATAGTCCGAAGCCCATGTCTTACTCTGTGTCACCGCCTCGTACCGTTTGGCCACATAATTATGATCCAATCACTGATCTGAAATCTAGTTCCCAAGGATCTTTAGATCCACAATCGTTGAGAAATTCTAAATCAGACTATGAAACGAGATACTTTGAATATCCCAATCAATTAAAAGGCAGTGAATTTGACATCGAGCAATCAAAATTAAGACCAAAATTAGTAGAACTCAGTTCATATCAGCAGAAAATTTCACAAATTGGGGCTCAAATGGAGAATGACAGTGATTTATCATTCCCTGATTCGGTTACCAATAGAAATCCAGTCGTGAAATCCCACAGCTTTCGATTAAACTCGGATATCCCTATGGCTTCACAGCAAGATATGCCAAGTTTACCTCCAACTTTTGAATCATCCATAGATAGCTGGGAATCCACTTACAAAAAGCACCTGAAAGAAGTTTCGGCTCCTTCGTCATTAGAGCTAGGAAGTGACTCTCTTATCGGCTATTCATACAAAAGTAATCCAGCTTCTGGAGATTTACATTTCACAGATAATGGAGTTTTTCCTGTGGCTGCTCTAGGAGATATAACTAAAGAAAATCTCATGATTGTCAATGAAAGCTTGGAGGAAAGTATGAAAGTTAATATGTACCAGAAACACATAAAACAAATGTCCCACTATACAAAGAATGTGTCTTCGCGTACATCAAAAACAAGGGACACAGATATATCACGAATTGAAGCGAATATCGATAGTATCATTGGGTCTCCAAAACCTTTGAATTGTATTGCTCTGAAATCTAGTTCTTTGGACAGTGTTAAAAGTTTCTCTGAAAAAACTACTGATTCCAGTAGAAAAGCTCTTTCTAATGAAAGTATATCAAATAATAAAATATATATAAACCAAACGACAGTCTCTAATGTTGTAGGGAGCGTAAGTTTTAATTCAAAACTTTTAACCACTGAATCGGTTATCACGGATACAGAAAGTTTCGGTAAAAATTCTCTTTTGAAACCAAGTAACCTACCAAATTCTGCATCAGAAAATCATGTATCTGTCACAGTTTTAAACTCAGATGATAACATTTCAGCTTCTGCACTGAAAACACCTGAATCTGCAAAAATGAGTAGAACTTTTGATTTTACAACTCCTAATCCCACTAATAAATCAATGCCCAGTTCACAAATCATTCAAAAGGATGTCAAGAGCTTTGATAAGCCTAGTATTAATCCTCCAACAGCTGTTCCTGAGTTCATGAAAATACAACTGAATAAAGTTGATCAAAAGCCAATTTCAAATGTGGTTCTTTCTACTAATATATCAGGTGCTGAAAATAAGACTAAAACTCCTACAAAACATGAAAAAACTACAGAAGCATTATCATCCAATAACAGCCAAATACCTTCTAAACGGCCTGACAGCGTTGAGAGAAGTATTTCGCATGAGCCAAAGAAATCTGAGAAGTTTACTAATGGACACGAATTGAGAAAATCAGAATCAATAGATAAAAATGTAATACTTGAAACTAAAGAGCCAGTGAAGCCACAGAGGAAATTCAGCTCTGAAGATGTTGAGATATTAGAGAAGGCTGATTCAACTCCAAACTATGTCCAAAGTAACAATGTATTCAACGTTCCTCTCAAAAAAACTGGTTCACAAACATTATTAAATAGAAGTGCAGAACTTTTAGCTGGGGATAATAATTCTTCAGTTCAAACAACTTTTGTATACAATAAAACTAGTATTGAAAACAAGCCAGCTGTTCCGACGAGTCTTAATTTGAGAAAAACAAATGTTGTAGCTGCTGCATTACCTCCACCGAGTCCTACAGCTCATAAAAACTTTATTAAGAGAAAATCTGGAACATTTGATTATATTGAGACAAATGTAGAATCATTGAAGCGTCAGTCTAATCCGATTATGGGATCGGAGAATAAACCATTAGATACGATGTCAGCTGAAAAGAATAATCAGAATTTGAAACGAATGTCTTCTCACGAATTGTTGATTGAACAAAATTTAAGAACTGATAGATCTTCTTCTTCATCTGATGATTGCAATCTTGAATCAGCAGTTATTCTCCGAAAGAAATCCATGGGCTCTATCAGAACTGGTAAAAAAGACGATGAACCTGAGTTAATGAAAGTTTTTGCTCGCAGATCTTTGAAACTGAAAGACAGTGAGACGGATACACTTTCACAAGATATTTTAAAGATGGGAAATGGAGAGCTTAATGAAAATAAGGAAGAAACTAATGATGATTCTAAGAAAAATAGCAAATATGATTTTAATCTGATGACTAGATCTAGAGACAGTGACAAAGAAAATGAAGCAGATTCGCCTAAAGATGAAAGGAAAAAGTCCACCACTAGTGAAAATATTATGTCAGATTCTTCACAGTTAAAAGGAGGTAAAGGTTTGATTGATTACAAGAAACATAGTACAGAAACTGCTGAGTTAATGCAAGCTCAACGAATGCCCAAAAAGTTACTCGATTCTAACCCCGTCTCCATTAATAATGCTGTAAATCTTCAGCCAGTAAAACCCGCATCCACTTTTAGTTTTGGAGGATATCAAAGAAGTGCCAGTGCTAATACGCCATTATCGCAAACTTGTAATACCAAGATTGAAAACAAGATAGATACCACAAATTATAAGAAAGAAATTTCTGACTCGACTCCTGAGAAGCGATTCAGAAACCGAACATTCCCTGATTCGAACAACGATGATAATATTAAAACTGTCAATAATAAAATTGAAATATCTCAATATCCTGTCGATACATCGTCTCTTCCAAAAAGACCTTGGAGTACTCAGGTAAAAATCGATGAAAATCCGCTAGTTAAAGATTCGATTATTACAAAGGCGCCATATCGAAAGTCATCTTTTGCCTCGCCGACTGAAATCAAAACCCCAGTTAAGCCGACTAACATCGATAAGCCAATTGCCATCAGCCAGAATGGTAATGATAAGTCTCCAAACGAGCCAGTGACAGGGAGTGATAGCGAGAATGCAGCCACTGATGGAGAAGCTGACGGCTCTCCGCAGTTTAAAGGGATCCTCGAAATGAAAGCCCAGTGGGAGAGGAGAGCCAAGCAAGCCATGACTAAGTGAATGATTCTACGATCATCTCTATTTCAACAAGTAAGTAATAAATGATTTTATGTTTCTATTATATTTTATATTTACAGAAGACATTTTTTTCTTGACATTTTTTTTGAATGGGATTTTTTGTTTTATATTCTGTTATTATTACTTGTACAGTTAAAAGTTTTTCAAATTTCAATTAATTTATTGCTTATTTTTTTTCACCATAATAATGTCTCTATAATAATTCCCTGAATTTTATTTTTGATTATTTTGAGGTTGGAATTTTATTGTAATGTCGGATTATTACACTTGTATTATCTTTTATATTCATCTCAGTTAGTGAAATATTTTCGAAACCAATATATATAAATATTACAAAAGGTGGTGCAAATTGGAAATATGATGATTTCCAAAAATTTACATATCGAAGAACTAAAAATAGTTTCTTCAAGAAATATATTTTTTTTATATAAATGATTGCAAGATTAACATAGGACTAACAATTTTAATTATGTAAATTACTGCTTATTATCATTACTATTAATAAATTCGTTTTGATTGATGTATGATGTTGAGATGTCAATTGTTGTGTTTACTAACATTCATTCGGCTATTCTACACACTTATCATTTGAATCACGCTTCTGTCATATCTATATTACATTCCATGTGTATTATATTTTATAATTTTGTTTTATTTTTTACACATTTATTTTTAAAAATCCTTATAATATATAAATCCTGATTTGGTGTTTTGGATTATTTTTTTGTGTTGTGTATTTTTTGATTCTTAACCCCATTGAAATAAATAAAATTTCTTCAACACAAATCATGTTTAATAATTAAATTGGTTCAATATATTATACTTTCTTTGCTTTCATTGTGCTATGGTCAATTCAGGTTCATTTCTGATATAACAACCATACATTTTTTTTTCATATTGGAATATTATTTAAAAATTGGGTATTTAGTTAACACCATCTTCACGACTGTCCTCAGGCATCAGTTACGGTTGTTTTTTATAGTCAGTCTAATCTGGAAATTCTTCTTGATTTTTTCTGTAAATATCAAACTGGGATGGTTTAAAAAGCTGAACTAGACTGAACTGAGAACTAAGACTAAAATTTTAACTTTTTCAGGTTTGAATCAATTAAAAAGTTTCTGCATTTCTAAGATTCACCTTACGTTTACTTTATCTGAAAAAAGTAGAAAACTTAATTTCGAATACTTCCATAGCCTGATCGTATTACTCTGCTTAGTTCAAGGGCTCCCGCAGGTTCAAGGCTTCACAACCATTCAAAAGATGTGTTTTAAATCATATTGTTTTTGAATTTGCTAATAATAACCAGTTTTTAACTGTATATTTCTTTAAATACATATGCGAATTTTTAAACAATCGAAATTTCACTATTTTTATGCATCATATGAAGTGACAAAATCTTGATCTACTAATTGATACTTTTGCATTTAATGGTGACAATATATGAACATGGTAATGAAGGAAATATATTGAAGACCATTAATTTACTGTCTATTCACAAGATAAACTGAATGCTTCCATATCTTGTAATAATCAAAGTAGTGAAATATCACAAGCAGTAATATATTATTATAACTATTTTAATATACTCTCTCATCACTGAGATCATTGACCTTCTGTAAACAGATAGACTGGCTTGAAAGATAACTAGTCCATATTAATTTTCTATTCACAAATTTTTCATGTATAATTTTATTCACAGCTTCGGTTGATGGTTTTTACGCTTTTTTTTTAAATATTATTACACAAGGAAAAATCGTTAATTCTACAAGACTTACTTTTAGTATTTTGACTGTAAATTTTAATGTTATATTGCACCATGGCGGTAATTTCTTAATGGATTTCAACAGTATGATGAAACAGAATAATGAATTTTCTTTGTGTGATGAGAGTTTGTATGAAATAACATATTACAATTCATTTATGTTTTTCTTTTCAGATGATGTTTTACAGTCACAATTTAAAGTTCGCAAGAGAAAGATTCGTTGCCCGAGAGCGGCCTGCTGGAGCAGAAGGAAAAATTCACAATAGATAAGAACGGAATAATTATTATATTTTAATATTTAACAAAACTTACAGTTTTATGTTGACATAATCAGTAATCTAATATAATTTAATCTGTATATTTATATAATCGTTTAATATATTATCATTTTCTGAGCATAATACGATTGCTTGCCAACATTTTTATTTTGACTAAATATATTGCAAATTGTATATTTTTATTATTTACAATGAAATTTAAACTGATAATTTGTCATCAGATGAAATATTTCCTACTAAAAGGACATTTTTGAATATATTTTCGGTTAACATGATACCCTTCATCTTACATATATATTTACTGTATCTGTATATCAGGTTTACATTAAAGATAACAGCCGCTGTTTTCCATGCTGTCTTAGAAAAAGATAAAGAACACCAAAGTGTACGGGAAGATTTATTATTTTTTTCCCTTACATTATTTTGTATTTTATTGTTTTGAGTATTTATTTCTTTTATCATCAACAGACATAATTCATCTTTATTTTAAATGATATATTCGATTATAATGATTGCTATTATTATTTTTGTTTAAGTGTATTTTGTATCTTCTAAAATTAAGTTCATAATTATTATTAATCTATGTCAGGATATAAGGAATGTGAAAGGTGCTCATGAAATGATTTCACTCGCTAATGATAAAAAAGTCGGCCTTTTCAAAAACACAGAATTTACCTATTATATGTTAACAGATGTTTTTGTAACGATAACAAAGTATATTTATTTTAATATTGTAATAAGATTATAATCGAAGTAGAATATAAAAAATACAAAGTTAAACGATTTTTCAATCATACTGTCTATTTTTTTATTTCAAATAACTGGTTTATTTTATAATAATCTTAAGAAATAACGGTAGACGATTTCTATAACCTGGCCACTTGATGATTTCATATCATTCTGTGCTTAAATATTGGAGTGAATAATTGACTGATTTGTACCATCGTTGACTTGCAGCAGACCAAGCTTCTAATGACATCGATTGGTGTATCTGCTTTTGCTCCTAATGTATGAAAATGGTGAAAAATAAGATATATTCTGTTAGATTACATCATTACTTTTAGAAATTTTGTCTCATAAATACTTCTTTTGTAAAATACGATTTATATAATTGGGTTTCCATGTGTAGATTTTCAATTTAAATGTCTCTACATTAAGCATTTAATGCTCTTTGAAAGTAATTTAATAATATAAGTATTATATTTCAATAATATGTGTCCACTATAACTATGATAATATATTTGTAAATAAATTTGTGATAGAATTAAATGTCTCAGATTCAAATGGTCTAAATTTCATTTGAATTAATGTCAAATTGACCAGGAGGATAGAATATTTTTTTCAAAGTAGATATTATATACATATTTACTGTAACAAGATTCATTTTAGATTGTAGTATTACATTGGTAAAAAATTAACTATCGAGAACTAAAACTATTTTTATATTAATATCTTATAGTAGTGAGTTATCGACGGCAAAGTATAACAGTGAAAATTCAAAATAATTTCATAAAAACCGAATATATTCCAAAGCAGGTTTTTAAATACACATATATACTTCAATAAATGTTTATATTTTCCTTAAATAAAGTAGACTGACATAATTTTTTTTTTACTGAGGTCATCATAATTTAAAAAAAAAAGCTTGCTGTCATGTCATCAGCTGAATTTAACAACAATTTTGTCTGGCAGTTGATAATTTTTTTTGAAATTATTTTGAAGCAATTTCTTCTGGGATCACTTTTTCTGAAGTGAATGTTAATTAACTAGCTGAGTTGTGTATATTAATACAATATATAATCAATAGGGGGTTTTAAATCAAATTAAGTTCAATAAATATGTATCTATTAAATTTCAATTAGATAAGAGTACATAACTTTATTAAAATAAAATAAATTAAAAATCAAATCTATAGGATTCACATAACTCAACAATCTGTATTAGTGAGTATAATGTAACAATATAATTGTTTTATCTGTAAAAATATGATAAATAATTTACTTATGAATTCTTTGAGGTCTTAGAAACTATGTGATTCAATAATACTTAAAAATATTTGTAAAAATAATTTTGATACGTTGGATCTGTAAAGTAGCATCAATTGTGAAATTTATAAGGCAGAGTGTGGGACACATTTGTTTCTTATTTTTATTTTTACAAATGCTAAATACTTATCTAAGACAGTGTTTTTAAATATGATGCTCAGCCAGTAATATATTGTAGGTATTTAATCCATGAAATAATATAAACACTTCTTAGTAAGGATTTTTCCTACCGTACATTATTGTCAGTTCAACTATTTGAAATACAAAAATGCTCATGATAGTTTTTTCTTCCTTTATTTCATTACAATTGATTTCTAGCACAGTTAAAACCAGTTGAGGCTTGTGTGAAATCATAAAGATGTTGCATATGACTAGCATCCAAAAAATAAAACATATTTGAAATTCATAAAAGCCCAAAATATTAGCTCCCGTAACACATACTAGAGCACTTAGTCGAATTCGTTTGCATGCAGAGGCAGATGCGTGTTGTCAACACTGCCCGTACTAACAGCTTTGGGGGTGCTACAATGTGACAATTCCTATTCATGAGCCATCACAGAAAAAATCCAAATGACAAATTAAGCCTGAAATGAAATAGAAATTCAAATATTTCATAAAATCATATGTAATTTACTAAATCAATATGTATTTTTCTCTCTTTAATATTCCTAATAAAACCATTCTGTAAATATTTCGAGTAAAAAGCGTGCAACATTTTCAATTGCTAATTTTTTGTGTGTATTGTTATAATTGGAGTATCATCCTACACTCTACTCTTAAAAAACTGATCCACTATGTAAAGTAATTTTGTATGATACATTATGATATAAAAATGTGCTGTATTTTATTGTAATACATAATATGTAGTCTATAAAACACTATAAAACATAGTTGATACATAAAAGATTATTGTGAAAAGTTATAAATTATAAAATGTGTTCACATCATTACATTATGGTATTTCTATACATAGCTATAGCTGTATTAAGTTCGGTAAATTTTTATTTTCAATTGAAATGTAGTTATATTGTCATCACTGTTGAATGGTAATCTGAATGACGGCCTATAAAACTCCTCTTCTTTTTTTCTTTGTATGTATTATTACCAAAAATCAACTGATATTCTTTTACTTTTAAACTCAGAATTCTATAATCATCATAGAACTATGAAATATAAATGAATTGATTGATTTTATCTTGAATATAATTGAATATCTGGCCTACTGTTTCAATACATATTTTATTATTACATAAGTTGTAAAATTTGATTTATCTTGCCAATTATATTATTTTAATTTATTATTTAACCCGGCATTTACATGGTAGCATTCCATTATACTATTGTTAATGTACCAATATAAATCATCCATTTAATAAGGGCACTGTATGAAACCCTTCACAAATTATTTTTTAGTTCTTGTTTAGAGATGAGCTTAGTTCCAAGTTTGGCCAGCAGGCAATTTGTATTGGTACACCTATAATATTATATGATATTATTACAAAATTATTGTTGAGTTTACAATTTTATATTAGAAATGAACACAGCTATTTTAAGCTATATCAAATTTCCGATCTCAAATTAGAGATTATATGTTAATTTGTGTATATTTTTGATTATTTCACTCTTGCCTTTGTCATGAATTGATTATGAAATCAATAACATAATGCAATTAATATTTATTATTAATTATTCAAAATGGGAAAATATTTCTTATTGTCCTATTTTGCAATACTGTCAAACTGCAAATGATCAAATATCTTTGGGCTGGTTTCTAATCAAATTCTTACACATACTTTCGATTGATTATTATTTGAAAAGAGTAATCAATTTTTCATCTTGGATTATTTAAACTCCAATTAATGAACCTAGTATGGCTCAGTGGCTTGAGAACCAGTCTTAAAGGTGCGTAAAAAATCAACATCTCTTTGATGTGCATTATATTTAGAACCAGGGAGGCCCAAGTGATTGGCTAACAACCAGTAGCCATTTGAAAAGATCTGTCTAGATAAAGATTCTCATATTCTTCATGTCTTATAACAGATATTGCTTGAAAAAAAGTTAGCGATCATGCCTGAACCAAATGATGGTTTGATAGTAATGCATGTTCGAGAATTATGTTTATATTTATACTTATTGATTAAAAATTTCGAAGAAGGCCATGTTTTTTTTTATAAAAATTTAAAATGGTTATTACTAATATAATGTACTGTGTAATGGGGCTATATTGTTGGAAATAAAAGAAGTTGTTATATAATTGGAATTAATGAGTAGATTGAGTGTGACATGATTATGCTTAAAAATGTATGTAATAACTTTATTAACAGATATTTTAATATTATTTAATTTTTAGTGTTTTGTTTAGATGCGCTTGAGAGGATACTATCTCACATGAGATAAAAGATTGATTGATAATTGTGTATTTATATTGATGACATTGATTTTTATAATATATTTAGTCAAAACATAAATGATAACTTGATTAAAAATTGTTTTATTTATTTATTGCCCCCTCCATATAATAAACCTATTATTATAAGAAATGTATTTACTTGTCTCAGGGTTCAAATTGGTAAATCAGCACAGGAGATCACAAGTAAAAATGAGGGGTGTACTTCCAAAGTAAACTTATTCCAAAATGCCAAATTTTAAAGGAGGATATTTTTTTATTTTTTGTATTGAAGAATCATATAACATGTAAATGAAAAAATGCTTCTTCTCATTAATATTTTTGACTGATGGTGCTTGATGGAAATTGATTTTAAATAATTTAGAATATACTTCTTCGCCTTTAAATTTTGGCGTAGTGGAATAAGTTTACTTTGGAAATACCCCCTTCAAATCTAAGTTTGGATACATTATAGGTTGAGAAATTTACTGATAACTAATCGTCGTGGTCAAGTATTAAATCGAAAGTATAGAGCATAAAGATCTAAAAAAAATGAGGCTGAGGTGCTGTAATTTGGCCAGCATACCAACAAATAATCTTATGATTCTGTTTCTAAAATCTTATCATATTTATACGTTTTTTATACTATGTTCATTCCTAAAGTGGAGCATATGAATTTACACAGTGGGAAGATATCCACTCCAAAAGTAGAGTGAATCGATCTCCGCAATATGAAGACATGTTTTGATGGATTATTTTTTCACAAGAATCCAGTCCAACATTTTTAGATTTTTAAAAATTCGACAGATGCAAGAATCGAACACACATTACCCGGATTGTGAGGCACACATTCTAACCTCTACGTTACTGGGGAGACCTTGGCGAAGATATTGAGCTAGTAGACTGTACCTACGATAGTTGGATGTTTTAAAAATTGATCTACTTGATGCCAGCAATTAGCACAATATATGGAGGACTGGAGTAATTTTCATGCCTTCTACAAGATGCTGCATTCTTTGTATTTGTATTTGGTAACCAATCTATCTACTGTCAGAAAAACCATTATAATGAGAAGAAAAAATAAGTTAAGTAATAACTGATAGAGAAATAAATATGAGATGTTTTAGGAAGTAGAATATAAAGATCTTTAGTAAGAATAATAAAAATAATATCAATGACTATCTTAATTATTAAATCTTGACTTATTTAGAGATTACCTTTATTCTAATGGTTAATTTTCTAATTACATTTTCTAAAGTAATTTAATTAAAGTAGGCTTAATGTTTTAATTCCAATGAGTTGTCATAGAGGGTAATAATTAATGCAACCATAAACATTTTTTTTTAATACCTGACATCTGTGTCTTTTTACTAATTAGAATCGTATCTGTAAAACAAGATAATATCTAAGGCTGTGATGTGTAATATTCAAGTTTATACATATTATTGATTGAAACATTGTCATAGTGATTGGTCTATTCATTATAGAGGAAATGGGCCTCTTTGACTTCTTGCGTCACTTTCTGAATTATTATTACTACGCCACTGACCGTATATAAATAGATCAATAGATTATTTGAACATTTTTTTATTCATATGTCTTTCATATCTCAGTTAAAATATCTATCTCGACATTTTTCCATATTATTTTATGATTATGTATTCAGTGTAGCGGCGCGGGGATAAAGGCAATGCGGTTCCATATGAATTTGCAGTGAGCGGCAAAAAAATTGCATTAGTTTATTTAAACTCCATAAAATCCGATGATTTCTAGACAGAATAACTAATTACTAAGTGCAGTTGTAGAAAAAATGAATCACCCTGCCGACATTGTATTCACTTTACTATGCGTAATAAGCGAATCTAGAAAAAGATGTATTAGTAAAATTCACATCGAGGAGGTTAATTTCTTTCTCATATGACGTCGAAATTTTGAATCTATTATTTACGGGAGATAACTTTAGATGCTGCGGCTGCTAGAACCAACGTTTACGCGGTGTTAATTCACGTCCTTTGTTGCCGTTGTGGCTGAGTTGCTAAGTACGTGTGCTTTTGAATCTCCGTTTGAAGTACCGGAAGTCGCGAGTTCAAGACTTAGACTAGTCAACATGAAAATGGATAGAAAAATAATTTGCCCAGATGAATCCAGAATACACATTCTGAATATCAATATGCTTCACACGTCTTGAAGTAGCCATTGTTAAAAATCCTTTTTTTCTTTCGATAAATTGAAAAAAATGCTTGAGTTATTAAATATATAGATCTTTTCAATACTTAGTTCTAGATACTAAAAATACATAAATAAATAATACGACAGAAGTGTTTGAGTGTAATGTTCAAAGTCATGTTCTTCTTAAATGCTATCTTTATACGTATGTGCACTGAAGATCCTTGTCTAGCCTTTCCTTATCTATTTTATAGCATAACATCAGCTTTTCTGTCAGCATGGGTCGTAAAACAGATTTGATCTTAGTTGTAGTAGCCATAGTGGCATTTGTTTATTAATAATATTCTGCTAACTTATTGATTGATATCATTTTGAAGGATACTGCGCCATATATCATGAATACTGAATACTCCAAATCCATATTATCTCTTTTGTATGTAATTTATAGTACGATTTCTTTCTTTAAATTTACTTATGTTCACTACATTGTATAGCTTTTTATTCTATCTACGCTTCACTACGAGTATACTAGTACTCTCCTAAAGCAAAAAAGATGGAAAAGAAATGGAAATAGAATATGGAGAACACAAAATAGTCTCACATACAACACGAAAAGATGGCACACGAGGCTTTTGTTAGGGTCCAGACTGACAGACAGCTTGACACTGATTGATTTTCAGTTACGCCGCGAGATGCCTACGCAAGTCGAAAAACATGGAGGGCAGTAAGAACAACAAATGTTTTCGGTAACCCACAATATCTTTACTACTCTGCGATAGAGCTATTGGCAGGGTAAATCAACTTTTGCAAGATTTGGCAGTTATTATAATTTTTTATTGTTAGATTATCAATTGTGACACATTATTAAAGCCAAATATTTCCGACAAATTTCAAACAAATGAAATTGAACTCGCTGTTGAAGAATCGATAAAATATTGTAAAGAACACATTTACAAAATGATATATAAACAATCTAGGTTATAAAAAGAAAAGTATAAAAATATAAGATGAATCAACAAATGTTACGTAACCTATGACGACCGAACAAATTAGTCGACTATATAAGTAAAAGATTGCTCATTAAATAATGTAATATTATTTCTTAACCATTTTCCCTCCTTATATGCAGCATATAGCCACCTCGTGACGCTTCAAGTACCCATGTCATCCTACAATCGTTTTGCGTTTACAGTCTTTAAATTTCCAAGGGCTGTTTTCTAGTGATACCAAATTTCATCAAAATGATACTCATTGTTATTAGAGTCTATCTTTGTGCTGCTTAGTGTCAATAATTAATGTCATACGCAGTTTTTTTCTCTCTGATAAAAAGGCTGAAATTGGTTGTTTTTAAACTGTGTTTCTATTATCTCATCGATAACTTTCCGTTATTAAATAGATCAAAAATTTAATATAAAACCAATATGAAAACGTATTTTTTGTTGGTCATACAAAATTACGTTACATCACTGTTGCCTTTTAACAGAGATATCAGCGTCAGCATGGAAAACCTTTCGTGGAAAATTTAAAAGGTTTTCCCTAGTCCATTTATCTTAAATAGTGCATACTTCGCATCAAAAGTATAACCGTGTTGATGCTAGATTCATTCTAAATGATTAAATAATTCTTGAAAAATATTCAGCCCTCGGAGGAAATAATATTGTGAATTACAGATCACGTCGCGAGTCCGTACTTTTAACGGAGCCAATCCAGGGCTGTCCAAATAATTAAATATAGTAAAATATTTTGTACCAAATATTTTTCTGGAATTTTCTAGATTGCATAAAATTATGTGGTTATGCATATAAATAAATAGTTATAAAGAAACGTTTAGCTTTTATCTGCTACTGCATAATGCACAATAAAACAAGACTCATAAGGAAATCAAGAAAAACATCCCAAAATAAAATAATAATAACGAGCTTCGGTGAAATTCATCGTATTTTACTTGGGAACAATTTGAAAAGATCTGTACTCTTTATGCATCAAAAGTCGAACTAAAATGAATACCTCTTAATCGATAATAAAGACAACATTGTAATAATTGTACAGAATTTTCAGTAGAATTCAATAAAATGTCTGGATTCTTAACTTCGTTAAACAAGACACTTCATTGAGCTATATCCTGCAAACTATCCATGTTTTCCGGATGCTACACATGCTCGAATTCCGACTGACTTCGTTTTTTCTAAAAAACCCGCTGCCTAGAATCATAAAACATGGAATTATGTTATAATAAAGCAACGTTTCTAAATCGTCGTAAATTATACGGATGCCAAAGTATCCAAGAAGGTTTTATCACCCTTAGCCTATATCTTAAGTTCTGGATAAATTGTAATCTGAAATTTATTAGTACGTTTTTTTTTTAATAGTAAAAAGTAATTTTATATGACCGAACAGCCCAGCGTTTATCACCAGTTATGTATGCTAAAATCATATTTAAAATAATATAAATGATGATATAATTATTATATATTATTGATTTTATACCGTTGTATTTAGTTAAAATGTTCAATCGTACAAAAAAGAGAGCATGGTGCAATATTGCTTCGGCTCGACAACATATTTTTTGTCAAAGTTTCGCTCCGAACATAACATGAAAATATGTGGCATTACGTAACCCTGTTCGTATAAGTAGGCATGTTTATTTTTTAAACAAACATAATAGTATGTCCGTGTGCTGGGCAACTAATTTCAAATAAAAACATCCACGCGACACAGCACCATCTGTTTTTTTCAGTTGGAAAGAAGAAAATTTACCCCTCACACCAACAGAGGGAACTTTCGCACGGCGGGGGGCCAGGGGACGGGGGCCGGTATGTCTTAAGGGAAACTAAAAATCAATACTGCCTACATACACTACGTTGTCGGCAGTGACTAAACTTTCTTGTTTAACGCGGACGAGAATTTCCCAAGGTTTCTTTCGTCTTTCGGGCACTGTGTGTTTTTTCACCGTCGGAGATACGATCCTACCCTATGCGCGAATGTCTCAAAAGATATGACACGACGATAGGACACTTTCAAAGAAAAAAAATACTGTACGCTAATAGAAATATAAAACGTATATTATCAATTATTAACTTATCCATTCAACAAATATATTCACTATAGTAAATACCAAATATTTTTCAATTCTAAAACCATGATTACTATCAATAAATACATTGTATTTATAAAATATAAATAAAATTAAATCTAATCAAATTTCCATACTATGTTGAGCACTCAAAGATTAAACACAATAAACTTTGCAGCTGATGCTTTATTAAAGATTTATTTCGGTATATCAATATTTTAGATGTAGAATACAGCTCAATAAGTTAAGCGAATGATTTACTAATCAAATCAAATATATATGTATTGTAGCAAAATTGTATGAATATGTCATAACTATTCGACGGATTCTACAAATAAAGGCCAGTTCAAAAAATCTCGTTGGTTAAATTTAATCGAAATAACCTTAGAGATCTTTTATATTTAAATCAATTAGATTTTGCTGTCGTAGCTGAACCTTTCGTTGATGCTACATGATTAACCTACGCGGAGTAAGGAGATGTCCATGGTGAATACCGCAACCTCGTATTAGAAATGTAATTTGAAGAAGATTGAAGCATGTCAAAATGACAACGCAAAAATTTAATGTTGCATGACGTTGCCAAATCTTTTAAGATTCAGTACCTACATCTAATAAGCTGATACATTATCTACATAGGTGATTTTCCCCCCATTTTTAAGCAGAAATGATGATGAAATTTTGGTAAATTGATGTTAAGATGAATTACAAAAAGAATTACGAGTTTGTTTTGGTTATCACAGCAAAGCGCAGAAGATTAAAGGAGTTTTCGTCTTGAAATTATAACCCACCCCATGCTGTGACGCTATGATTTCAAAAACTTATATCAAATTCACGTCGCCTACTTAATCAAATCTACGGATGCTCCGTAACTAAAATACATTATAATCCTGTTGAATACTAAATAACGTAACGAAGTACGAAGGAAAAGTTTATATTCTTTTATAGCATATCTGAAACAATAGCAACATGACACATATACACGCACAAATTCGTAGGAGTTAATCATATTATCTTTAATTCAAACGCCTGCACGTGATAATAATGATTAATCACTCACATAAACCGTTGTATTAGTGATGTATAATAGGAATTATTTTCTGATGATGATACCGATACATTTAATAGAAAAACACAACAAGCAATACAAAAGGCAAGTGGAATTAGTGAAAGTCTTTAAACATATCCTTGTTAAATAACGTATGTAACTACACTGTGTTCAGAAGAGCGTGTTGCCTTTATAATAGGGCCACGGTAAAGCAACAATCAATTTTTGGTTATTGGATATTGATTGTTCTTGTATTTCTGCGTAAAAGTTGAAAAGAAGATAGACAAGTTAGTATTAACAGCCATATATTGTACAAAAAAAAAAAAATCTTTAGCTGACAAACTCTAATACGACTCATTGTGTCACTAGTATAGTAATCAATACAATCAGATTTGTGTCAATTCATTGCACCTCCTAACCGATCCCACCCCTCTTGTTGATAAAACTACTTCGTATTCAATTGTTTTTTTAATCAAATTACCTCGATATCTGGCTTATGAATGTTTTTTTACCTGTACTGATGGATGATATATCTTGAAATTAGCTTATCTCCAAGTCATATGTCTTACCCATTTCTATTCAAGGTTAGTAAAAGCACGATTATTTTATTATAATGGCGAATGTTTACTTACTCGCTTATTTATTTCGATAGTTTAAAGTATTTTTAAAAATATATACAGCCTACTTTTATTATTAATTTGTGATAATAAACAAATTTCGCTTTATTGAAGACTAAGTATGAAGCTATAGAAATTATGACATTGCATCAGTATAGTTTTTTTTTTTGTTGTTATATTATATGTTGTTTATGAGATTCAGTTTTTCCCCGATCACAATTCTAACTCAGCTGCTTTGTTTGAGCCACAGTAAACATCAATGCGATCTAGATATAACAAGAAAAGCGAGGAAAATGTCATTCTGTCGTCATCCTGTCATGTTTTATTGACAACAAACAAAAAAAGTCTCAAATGTCAAATAAACGATATGTAAGATAATAAATACAGCATGTTGCTATTATGCCATCTTTTCCACCGATTCCATACTCCAATGCACTTGAACGTTTGCCTTCAAGTAATATTATCCATTTAGAGCGATGCGTGAGCTTTCGAAATTGATCCTAAAGTAGATCATCTCGAAGGCTGTTGGAATTGACGCTGAAATATCACCATATATTATATGTTATAATTCATAATAATTTACCTGCCGTTTGTGCCATATTTGCTTCTATTTGAAACATTCCAAGCAATTACAGTAATATTTTTATTGTTTTATTAAATTTAAAAAATCCATATTTATTTAGTAAAGATTTACACTTATATGTCAGTCACTCGAATTTGACTCCTAGGATAAAGCCGTGTTCTGTAAGCTCAGAGACAAAGTGACAGAGGCTATTTTTTTTCAAAATTGGAATTTCTTAAAATTGATAGTAATTAGTACAATACGTTTGCGTACACGTTGTACATAAAGCGATATAGAAGCACCTATACGTGTGCGTAAAAAACATTAAAAAAAGGTTTATAGGCGTCCTTCAAGTAATTACAGGTGGTTTCATTGGCCGGGTGGCAGTGGGGGTAGAAACGGTTGGGGGAGATGGGGGATAGAGGCAGTTCCGTAGCAAGTTAAAACGCTTTCTTGGCGAATAGGGGGAGACGAATTGTAACGCAAAAAAGCCAGACATGTTCTTGCATTGTAAGCAGGGACGTCCCCGGCCATTCTGGCGGCCTCGCGGGAAATGAAAATTTCACACTTTTCAACGCACCCCATGAAAGGTAAAGCGGGTTCTAAATAGCGATACATTTTATATACAAAAATCGGTTATCGATCGAAATATTTAACGCTAACCACACCATTTCAACACGCAATTAAAACATTTTATATTTAGCTGAATAATACTAGATGATATATTTTTTAAATGAAACAATCATAGATTTTGAACTAATAAATAATAAAATATTGTTTTCATAATATATTTTCTTTTTTTGATTATTGATTCGAGTAATATTTTATCTATGTAATCAATTGTAGGCGGTCAACGACCGATGAGAAATATTTATAGTACGTCTAAATGTATGATGAATTTATAAATATCATATAATAATAAAACTTTGATTGAGAATTGATAACATTGAATAGTACCGCTATTTTTAATGGCATATTACTATATCATTGAATAATTCAACATGAAACGATTTTAGATAATAAAAATAGATTATACGGTGTACAGTATAAGACAAATTTTACTCTAAGTGCCGTATTATAAATCGACTTTGTAAAATAATAATAAAAAAAAACATAAACGCAATATTCATCTCAGATGTAGATCCATCGTCACACTTCGTGACTTTCCGCCACTCCTCGCCGCCTTTCGTCACTTTACGCCGGTCTCCTCTCGAACTCACCTCCGGGAAGTTTGTTGTTACTTTCTAACAAGATTACCTTTCGGGGATTCTGGCGTTGGAGGGGCGTCGGAAGAGGGCGGAGAGGGGCGGAAGGCTGTTGAAACATTCCGGAGGGAGGCTTCTCTGCCTCGGACGCGTCCAACTTTCTGAAACGCCGCGATGGAGACTAACCGCTTAAAGTTGTACGTTCAAGAAGAGGCGTTTGCTGAGATTCTGTTAAGGTTTCATCTCCATACGATTTTTTTTTTTTTTTTCATTTTACCCCTTTTTGATTTCAAAATTAAATTTTTATGTATGTGCTACACATACACTATATTATCACACGTATCTGACGCTCTCGATTTACACATGGTATAAAACGGCGTATTTAATATTAACACTTATATTTTTAGAATGGATGGTTTTACATTATCGTATTATAATACTAAAACTAATAAATCAAATGACGATAAAGTAATAATTATTGTTAAATCACACATATTTACACACTTATTTATATATATATAGGTTAACAATTATATAATTATCCCTCAGTTCTCTTTTTTTAACAAGAAAAAATAATCTGACGTGAACCCTTCCTTTTACGTACCATATTTTAAGGTCCATTAAGAGCTCTGAATTTTTTTAATATAACATAATAAGTTTATTCTCATATCAGTAATGCGGAATAAATTCATATCATAGTCATTAAAATTATCTCAAACATCAATTGATATTTCAATCGAAAACGTTCAAAACGTAAATAGTTTTTCATAATTCCATTTTCCAAATAACAAGAAACGAAAAAGACGAAAACACAACATCATAGTAATTGTGTATACAAGTGGTGTAGTATAATATAATCTATATTTGTGAACTATTAATCCATAAGATAAAAATAATAATTGTTTTTATCTTGTAATTTTCTCTTTAATTATTGAAAATTGTGACAGCACCTGCTTTACTTATCTGTCAAAATTTTGCTATATTAAATTTGTTTATTATTTTTCATTGTATTGGCTTTATTTTCTAGAATTATTATGTTTTATCGCGATAGTATAATATAATGAATATAAATAATATTATTAATTTATTAAACTGCCTGCTGCAGTAGTCAGATGCGTCGCACTCTACACACCTTTTGTAGATATCCACTTAAAAACTGCGGGAGAAAGTTTATAACGAAATAAATTAAATAAGCAGTGTACATAAGGTCGGAATTAGTGTCCAGATCATCTGCGCCTCTTAAATCATCGCAAGACATTCATTTGAGGAAATAAAATGCCTCCAATTTACAATATAACAAAATGTTCTGAAGATCGCTTTCTGTCATTTGTTTTAATTATTGTTTTAAAAAAATGAATGCGGTTAGAATATAAAATAGTCTGGTACACATATTGTTAGATATTCCAAAGAAAAAAAAGATGTTTGCGGTTGGGCTTTGGAGTCGGAAGTTGCGAGTTCGGATCACAGAGCTAAAGGATGATTACAATCCAAATAAATAGAACTTGGCGCTTAATATTATAGATTGACGAATCGCAACAATTATTGTAAAAAAATCTCCCCAAAAAAGTTTAAAAAATTTAATACACAAGTGGAACATATGAAACTAAACAATGTGAAGTCGACCGCTCCAGAAATGGAGTGTTTGAATCTCCTATACCTAAAATCGTTTTTCGCCGGACTTATTTTTCATCAACCTATTGAGTGTCTAGTCCTGTATCTTAGTATTTTTTTACATTCAACAGCTGTGTAAGTTGAACCCGAAATCTACGATCCCAAAGATGCATTCACGCTTATCTCCGGGCTACCATGGAGATATAATTATACTTCTAGTTGCATATAACCTTAGCTTACTAATATTAATATAATTTATGCACAAAATATTAATGAAACACTGCTGCTGCTATACGGTAGGAAATCTTTGTATGTAACGAAGCTCAGAACAACCGTATAGTGAGCTTTGAGAACTGATACCTGAGTCGGATAATAATGCTGCTACGTTCTGACTTCGTAAGAAACTTGGAAATAAAGAAGTGGACAGCCATGTAAAATTCATGCAGCGGGGCTGGAACTGGCTGAGGCATGTATTATACTACGGGTACTTCTGGGAAGCTTGGATTCTTTTTGTCTTTTCTTCTGGACGGTGAGATTCCGGCGTTCTGAAAGATCATCAAGCACTATTTACAAAGTCAAAAGATACTGACACAACCTAAAAAGATTCGAAGAGAATACTAGAAGCGTAATGTGGTGGCCATATGCTCCGAATAGGGAGCGGATTTGATAGAGAAAAAGATATATAAATAAAAAGGCGATCGTCGAAAAGTAATAAAATTCAATTATACCATTGAAAGGCGATCGGGTAAATCTATAATTTCTCAAGTTTCCGAGTTCAGTAAGTTTATTCTAATGGGCATACTTCCGCTATTAGAAACTTTCGAAAGTGCGTGAAACGTTTCCGATACGGCTGTCTTGTCAGGGCGGGCTCGGTTATGATTTAGTGGGGCAAAATGCGAAGAATCATTACACCTCTCGAGAGAGGAACTTCCTCACAATTAATTAACTGTCATATTAATGACCCGAGATGTCCCGGGTACCGGCTCCGTCAACCAGAATGATCAGGTGCGCACGGAAGGCTTATCAGCCATGAATATTATTGACACCTTATCACCCCATAACATTCTTCTATATTACCAATACTATCAACAATATAATGTTATCAACTAATAGTTTTCGGTAGATATAATATATTTTTAATGTTTGTTTGTTGTTTGCGATGTCGTTGTTCATCTGATAATGTTTAGTAATTTTTAAATGAAGTTTAATATTGGATGTAAATATTATAATAATTTGTTTTACTACTTGGGAGAATAACTCGTTATTTAATAATTGATAAGACAGGTTACCGTTATATTCTACATATTTATAAGATAAACGTTAACATATATTTAGTACAAGTTGAACATATCTAGGTAGCCGTAGAGATCTTAAACTTAAACGAATAGAGAGACTCGGTATCGTAGTGGGTAGCGTACGCGCCTAGCAATCCGGGGAATGCGATTCCCCATTTGTCGGATTCAAACAATCCCCGTGAAAAATAATCTGCCAAGACGTCTTCATATTGCGCAGATCCATATAAGCTTTTGGAGTGGATATTTTTACACTGCGTAGATCCATATGCTCCATGTTGGGAGCGAACGTGGTATAAAAAAAAAATACGAACATATTTTTTCTGATTTTCTTTATTGGTGGAAATGAGGTTTTTGATTAACTATTTGTAAAACTTATCTTTAAATATCTATATAACTTGGAGACTGCGCGTGAGATGGTTTGACTTCATAAGGAACTCGGAGATAATGGAGCGGATGGGGCAGCCCCCTGCCACAGTAAAAGTCATACATTGGCACTTGAACTGACAGATTCCACCGGAAAGCTTGTCTCTTTTTCTAACTGCTGGAATTCCGGCATCCTGGAAGACCGTCGGGTACTATCCACAGTATATATGCTGACATCACTTATGAAGATGCAAAGCGACTGGCAAGTGACAGAGAATCTGGAGATGCCATGTGGCAACCATTCACAAGGAGCAAATGTGGCATTATAAATTATATGAATATCAATTTATTTGAGCGTCGAAGAATCTATATACTATGATAATATCATAAATACTTTGAAATCAAATGAATTATATTAACAGGTTTATATGTAAATTTTCATAATATACATATATTCCAAAAGTAGAGTATACGGATCTACACAGTGGGGAGGAATACACTTCAAAAGAACAGTATATAGATTTGTGAAATGTGAAGATATGTCTTGATAGATTATTTTTCACGAGAATGTTTTGTCAGGCAATCGCTCAACCCAATCGTCATCCGGTCCTACATTTTCGAAATTTTAAAATTCCGGTAGATGTGGAAATCAGCCCCGCATTTTTCTGATTGCTAGGCGCGTATGATTATCTCTACGCTACCGGGGAGACAAATAATTCGAATTATTAATAAATTAATTAATGAATAGATTCATAACTATAATGCAGATGTATAGTGGTATTAAAATATAGTATGTTATATTTGCGTTTTTATGATATGATCATATTATATCAGTATCGTTAAAGTGGGTCGCTTATATTATAATATATTGATCTTAAATACATTAATTTTCGCATCATCCTATACTACAATATATATAACAATTTGTTTAAGCCCATGTATTTATAGAAAAGTGTTAGACTACCGTCATCGATTTTATTTCATTTTCCGCAATATTTCTTTGTTGAACAGTGGCGTTTGATTTTAACCACCTCATATGGTCAATAAATGGTGGATTTTTAATATCATACAACTAATGGCAATAGATTAAATATCAAACTGACGTGGCTATAACAGTATTATTCTAGTAAATACATAACCTACAAATCAAATAATATATCAAATGATTACCTTCATTCTTTGCATAAAGGCCCTATTCGAGGTTGTCTTTCATATTCAACTGCAGTACAAAGAATAATATTTTAGGAATAACCAACGAGGCGACCGTGGCCTTTTATTGCGCGCCACTGCCTTGCAGGCCAAGGGCGGTTCTGATTTTACCCAGGGGTTGGTTTATTATTCTATTGAGACAAATTATCCAACACTTTATGTGCAAAATAAGAGAGACGTCACTCGTTTTTCACACTTAAGCGCCGTTCGCAGGTGGATTTATTAAAGGGGACGCCGCCATTTTTTGTGCCACATCAACGTTTAGTCATGTTTTGACACGGTTATGTCTATATTTGCATTTTGATATATTTCTCCATTATCATGTTTACAGATGTCAACCGGCTGCATTTGAATAATATTTCATTTAGAATAAACACCATCATTCTTGTACAACAACACTATATTTACCCCCTGGGCCGTTGTTCGTCGTGATGAAAAATATTTTGCATTTTTAATTAAATGAAATTGTATTTTGAATCTAACCAGTCGAGAATATCAAATGCAGAAATTTGAAAATAGAATGTTTTCTTTTGTCAGTTGCTTAGTTACTGAATTTGTTTGTATATTTCTGTTTTCAATTATTTTCAATAAATTATAAATATTACACTACTAGCTGATCAGTACCCGGCGTTGCCCGGGTCCCTTTTTGTTTCGAACTTG
>JAGVSQ010000813.1:0-17351 GCA_022683975.1 Rhyacophila evoluta
AGAAGAGATTTTTTTTGTTCAAAAGGAACGCAACGAATCCAGAAGAAGAAAAAAACACAAGACACGTCTTCACTGGCCAGCAAACCGAAAGTGAACGAGTCAAAATAGCATATTACAGAAACGACATTAATTCCGGGATGATCTAATATATATATGTAAGATCGGATGCCCATTGGGCTGAGAAATTCTCTGGCGAAGAATTCTCGTAACAAATAATCCAATCAAATTGCGGAAATCCGTATATTCCACTTTTGAGTGTATATCTTCAAACTTTTCAGATCCATATGCTCCACTTTGGGAAAGAACACGGTGTAAAAAGATACAATAAAGTAGGTGACTATATTACTCAAAATAAAGAACATTTTAAAACCTCTCCGCACTGTGAAGACTTACTTATATTGATAGATTTTTGTTTCATGAGACTGCATCTTTATTTAAAAAAATTGTATTATTTAAGCTTGCAACCACAGGAACGAACAAAGGCATGCTTGTCTCTCGACCACCGGTATATATATATAAAAATATTCAGATGTAAGAGGTCTGTATACTCCTTTCCTATAAAGGACATCTTCACACTGTGAAATTTTGTATGTTTAACTTTTAGAGCGGACGGGTTTTTGTATACCATATACAAAAACACTCGATTGACAGCCTATGGTCCTTTCAAATCGCAATGGACCGTAGAAAGGATTTTTTGAATCACCATTATGTAGTAGTTTGGAAAATGTTCTTCTATGAATCATTAAAAGTGAGATAACTTTTCTTCAAAATACGCTAGGATAAATTTCGTTGTTTCAGACACGTTCAAACTATCACCTATAAGAGTGAGTCAAATCTGTATTAAGTTTAGTGTTGTCATTAATGTAAATGAAAAGTTGAGATTTAGGAGGAGATATAAGTATTATTTAGAGTTAAGGCTTTTTTTTTAATTCAGTTTTTGAATTGCGTCACTTTAGAAATGTATGTGCGATATAGTAATAGTCTACTATAAAAGATAATTTGAATGACTAAATCAGAAGTCCCAGGTCAGATAAACTTAACTGGCAGTATCTGACCGTAAGTATACTCGTAGGCGTCCGTTACCTATAATATTTACACGTACACCACCTTTATCCTCGGCGGAGTGCGTACTATTTACTGTGTAACTAATCAGAAAACAAATATGGTTGTCACATGTTATCACTGAAGCTTTGTATGTTATGAAATATTTAAAATATAATGTTTAATTAATTATTTTCTCTGTTTTAATTCATTGAAAGTATAACCCGAATACAAAGCCAATGTGAAATGAAAGACAGTACACAATGCTTGGCGTGTTAAATTGTTTGTTATACAAACCTGATGGGATTAAATGTTTTATTTTGATTTGATTTTCATAGACACGCAAGCCCGTATGGTAAAACCCACAAAGAGAGAATATTAGAAAAGGTGAAGCTGAAAATCTTCCAACGAAAAACATTTAGGCATCTGTAACACAACTTTTACAATCAAATAAGTAAATTAATTTTATGAAATCGTGCATTCCTTTTTACTGAGACTTCAAACGTGTTTTATTGTAATGTAAAGAAATACATAAAATAGATTGTGGAGTATTATATTCTCCAATGGTTGTAATTACATACATTTATGCCTTTTGTATTGTAACACGCATTTTTATGATATCACAGAGTTAGTAAGTGGACGTTTCGAAATCGTCTATAGTAATGAATTAAAAATATAAATTAATTAAAGGACTATGCTCAATATTTTTAATCAGCACCTAAGAAAAACAATTTATCAGAATAAGTCCTAACATGATGGAGATTCGTATGCTTCATACTTTAAACAAATATGTATAAGTATTGCTTATAAAAAAGCACCTCGTATACCACCCAAATTTTAAAGAAAAAAAACTTTTTTTAATTACTATTATTATACAACATCAAATTCCATATTTTTAAAATGTTACTAATAAATTAACTAATCTCAAAGTTGGCGTTAAAAGATTTCGAAGTTTGATTTTATGATATTTACTATGGAAAGTTTTTTTATATTCCATATTTGTTAAGCGTCTAGTGAACGATGTATTGTTTTGTTATAAGCAATATGGTACGTATTGTGCATCTGTGATCCAGGTTTTATTATTTTAAGTATCGAAATTTAATTCTCTTTTTTAAAGCTACATTCAAGACCGAATTTCCCGACAAGGAAATGGAAGTGCAAGTATGCGGAGCATATAATTTTCACGACATACATTTCGATTAAAATCAAACGGCTCGGAAAATTCATATCGTTTTCTTTTGTTCACAGGTAATGGGCGGTGAGCGCTGCATTCACAATGGACTACTCCTATTCGCGTCACAGCCTCACTCAATTCCACCATGAAGATACACAAACAACGCAAGGATTCCATAGCACTAATGTCTTGTTAAGGCGTCCAAGAAATCTTCTTCAACCCTACGGAGACGGTTCATCGTCAGATGACGTCAACCAAGTCCACTTTAATGCCTGGAATTCATTCGCATCGTCATATTTCAACTTTACAACATTTGCATATTTTACATCGTCAGTTAAACCTCCAAAGAATATTGATTATGATACTAATTCTTCTCTTTCTCAAGATGTGACTATAAGTGATGATAATTCCTCATCGAGGAATTCTTACGATGTGATATCTGATGACGAAGAAGACGTCATAAACGTGTTAGCTTTCCATGACTTGTGCTTGGTAGGTTTGATATGTGTGCTGATTGTGGTGACTGTTATTGGCAACACTCTGGTCATCTTGGCTGTTCTGACAACAAGGAGGCTAAGAACGGTCACCAATTGCTTCGTAACTAGTCTGGCGGTTGCTGATTGGCTCGTCGGTATCTTTGTGATGCCACCAGCGGTTGCTCTTCATCTTATGGGTAAGTAAATACCAACAAGTATTTTAATTACTATGCATTTACATTACTGTATTGTTTGTAAATGTGTTCAAAATGACGTTGATAATTATTAAATGCATAATGGCATTTTTCGGGTTCGTTTTAAATTATCGCAGAAAAAAATCTGAGAAGATTTATTTTGAAAAAAAAATTGTCAATTTTAATGAAATACATCCGAACTCAGCATGACTTTGTGGTCTGGTTATAAAAAATATGTATACAACACATAAGTAAGATTACAGTGTTACGAGCATAACGAATGTAGGTTTTAAGGTCAATAAATAAGGGCGTGTTATCAACAGATAAAACTGTCGAAAAAAATATGCATAGAGATTCCATAAATACCCTATTTTGCATAAAAAAAACTGAAGCACCCTCTATAAACATTTGAGTCCATAAAACTCTCTAGCAAATGGAACACATTTATTGTACTTTAAAGATCTTTCAGGAGAAGTTACATTTGTATCTGCAGTGCTTTTGATGCATACAGAAATATAACACTTTTCACAGAGGCAAAAAACCGTTTTCACCCAAGTGTGCCGGCGCAGATTTTCATTCTTTTACGCGAGGGAAAATCATTTCACCTATACCCGCTCGCAAAATGTTTTATTCAAAATAATTTACATTTGAGTCGTAAACTTTATGCAGTTTACCTTTTTTCAGCTGAAAGCTTTGTATACACATGAATTATTAAAATAATTTCAGGAAAAATGTATGTAAAGCAAATTTACTTATTTGTTTAGGCTGTTAGATTTTAAATGAAGAAAAATAATTTATTTTTCTTTCCTACGTGTCAAATAGATAAAGTTTTATATTGGTATTTTTTTGCGTTAAGACGGCTTGGAGCAAATTTAAAAAATACTATGTTGTTATAACAAGATAATCTGACTTACTTACTAACATCATGAATAGGTAAATTTATATTTCAATCTGATCTGAAATTATACTTGCAAGTTAAATAATATGTACAATTAATGCAAATTATTATCAATATATTGTATTATATTACTAAAAAAGCTATTTGGCTTAAAACGCTTGGGGCTTGGCGTCGGTATTTGACCAAAGCAATGCATTGTATACTGTATTATATTCCATCACACATATTTAATAATTTAACTTTGCTTGATAACTATACAGTTATGATATATAACAAAGATTCAAAGCAATTGTACATGAAAATGTATGAAAAGATTACTGCGGCTGATATTCCAATCTTACGACAGTAGGATTGTTCTGGTGCTGCTCCATGCCAAGCTGTCAAGTAACCTGACAAAGACTCAAAATTTCCTTAACTTCGAGAGAAGTTGCTTTTGGAAAATACTAGAAATGGGAGATTTCATTCACCAGGAAAACAATAAAAGACAACAAATCATACAGTTTGCATATGGCATAGAATTAACTTGTGCTAGCTTAGATAATAAATTTCTCATAACCTACCATATCTTTTAGATCAACCAGTTTTGACGTCTTACAAAGTCACTTTCATTTTTGAGTCTAAGTGTTGTATCAATTTAAATTTATTTTTATTACTCACGTCTAACAATATCGATGATTTTTTTAAATTCAGAAATATCACAAAGTATTTACTAACATATTTTTTTCGATTGTTGCACCTGCGGGAGAAACGCTTCATCGCAAATACATCACTTTCTACTAGCTATGTTCGTGTACGGTTGGCTTAGCCAGCATCTGTAGCCATTGCTCATTAATTCATGATAAGTGCATCTGCCAACAGTGCAATTCGTTAAGGCCACATATGTCTGACGATTTATGAATGACCAAACGAAAAACACAGCTGAAGAAAAGTACAAAATCCTCACAAAAATATACCCACATTTCACCAATACGTTAAAACAAGCTTACATATCTCGTTTGATGTGGTGATTAATCATTTGTTTATATCTACACAATTTGGGAATCCAGTTATAAATTATCCAATCGGTCACATTTTGAGCATTCCTATTTATTTGCCAAACTTACACCAAATAATATAACTGAAAAACCTTTTATATAATAAGTTAAATGTTTAAAAGCTAGATTTCTATCAAGTATTCTAAAATCAGCTTACAAATAAGAATAAACATATTAGTTGTAATGATAAATAAAATAAAAAATATACTTATCGATAGAATATTTTAATTGTCAAATTAATTTTTATTTTATAATGTCAAAATGTTTTTTATATATATTGTATATACTTGATCATTCATTGATGATTATTCATAATTCTACTGGATTCAGTTAATATTTAAAGTTATACTAAACACAACTATGCGTCGGGTTTCTTTCATTGAACTGCTAATTAAAAGTCTTCTATTTTTTTATTCAATTTTAGAGTAAAAATTTTCATAATTCAGCGATTTTATATTTATTTAACAAAGAAGGCCTCAATCACAAAACAGCAAATATATATAATGTGTGCTTTACTAAAGAAAACGTATTAAGATAATATAATATTGATCTGTAATAACTTATGTTATGCATTATGGTATGGATCTTAACCAAACTACGTTAATTTTGAACTTTGTTGAAACTTTTTTGTTTGATAAAATCTGTCAACTGAGCTGAAAACTTCATATGTCAGCTAGTTCCATTGCCACCAACTTACATTGCTTTAAAAGAAAAATATTTTTTTTCTTTTAAAGAATTCGAAGTAACAGAGCAATTATAAATCTTCTATAGTATATATATATATATATCAACAAAGATTTTAAAAATATGCTTCTGGGATACTTCTGACAGTTAAAATAAAGCCTCAAATTCTTTACATCACCGTATAGTGGCATAGTGGCTGGGAATACATAATATTTAAGATAAACCAAGTGAACTGAACTTTATAAAAGATACTTTAGCCATCATGCTTACCCCAATGATAAGACTTATTTTTTTACTTACTTATAGAAAGTATTTTTTACCCCTGTTCTCCTTCACAATGTAACGAAAGTACGCTATTTTAATGGATTTTTTTCTTCTTTTACTTGTGTAAGAAAAAAGTATTTTTCGATGTTTTTGTAATGAATTACTTATCTCAAAATGTATTGAAGAAAATCCTGGAGGATTAATTGATTCAATTAATCTTGATTGGATGTAAACAATTGAAGTCATAAGACAAAAGAAGATTCAAGAGGGATGAAAAGCTCTATTCCCGAGTATAATAGACAATAATGATTCTAGTATATACAGATTAATACTTAAGGATATCGAAACGGAAATTGAACTAAGTTGTAGAAATTTATACCATAAGGCAGCGTTTCTTAAGATTTTTGTGTCACGACACAATTTAGGTTAATGCTTTTGCTTGAGTACTGAAGACAATATGAGTAAATAAATAACACTTACAAACAAAAATTGCAGTACACACTTCAACCCCGACTTGTAGATCTTCAAATTTTTTAAAATTTGTATCACGTATGTCCTATAGATTGTAGAGTATTTTATTATCTAAAGAATACTTAGCACTTAGCGATCCATCAAACTTTCCAAGCGACAATTAGGTTAGGAAAGTGTCATAGAGCAATGGTGGATTATATACACCAATTAAACCACAAAACTACACAATAAAATGAATTTTATAGTAAATTTATACTATATTCTTTTACTGGTCCATTTGGAAGACATCTATTTGCGTTAACTTTACAAATCCTTCAGCTAAATAAAAAAAAAAACAATTAAGGTCCGGGACCTGGCAATATCCTGAAATACTACTAAATACTATCTATAGGATTAATTTGCGGAGTTACGAGATCCAAGTATGACCTGGAGGACACAATAATATTGGCGGGTAATAAGGTGGTGGCATGTGGTATATATATCTACTGAATTGGATATGTGAAAAAAAAGAAAAAAACAATAACAATGTGTAATCGAATATTCAATTGGTTAGGCATTTGACTGATGATCAGCCTCCGCAAAAAATCTTTCATAATATTTTGCGGAAATCTATTTTTTTATGAGAATAGCTTTCTTAGTATTTCAGTTAAAACTTTCTACTAAGACATCGATGGATGAATAGATTACATGTATTATAAAGGTTATAAGCAGTATCGGCTCGTAGTTAAAATTAGTGGAGCTGCTGTTCCAGAAAAACTTTACCCTTTGTTTTAAAATTATGTAAAAGGAAAAAAACATGTATAAAAAAAAAAATTATCAATAAAAAAAACCTAAAATGATTAGATAGAAATAACAGGATCTCTTGAAAGCAGGATAATAATCTGATTTGATACTTTATCACATTTAAGAATATAGTACACGGTTTTTAGGCACGACAGACGTGAATAAAAAAAACTTCCTTTCAGCAGAACACCGCAGTTGGCACTGTAAGACAAAAGTGGTCTCTTTCCCGCGCAGCTTCGCGTGCAGTTTCATATGTGCGCATGCTCACAATAGCCAAACACCGTGCCGCTGGAACTGTGAAGCGCACAGTTTCATACAAAGATTTTCGCATCTTTTTCATAAACTGGGAGATGTGTACTGACATTAAACTTACGGATTATATATTTTGTACAAGTATAAAAAAGAATTAATGAAAATAAAGCTGAAATGCTTCCGATAATATTAAGTGAAAATCGGAAGTGCTGCAGTTCCACTAGGCTTATACGCAAACCGCCACTGGTTATAAGTAAAATATTTAAACCTGAAGCTTCCAGCACCCAAGCGCAACTGGTTATTTTTCAACAGGGGGTCCAAATTCTACATTAATAATGTAATAACCTGTCAAAAAGTGAATTATTTCTTGCAGATATAAAAACTTTAGCAACGCATATTTCATGATTTGCGAAGGCATCAAATTTTTAAAAACATTGTCCTAACATGAAATGTTACTTTACCTATAAATTGACGAAGCTCTTAAGTAATTTGTTTTTCAGAGATTTTACTTCGTTTTGAATACAAAGTACCTGCCAATACTGAGTGCTAGTTGGAAAATTGAGAATGAAAATATCGGAAAATGAAGTAATCACGCTTCGAATAACAGATGTATTCAACCAGTCGTACGGGAGTTGATTGCGGCCGC
This sequence comes from Rhyacophila evoluta, assembly GCA_022683975.1. Classification (NCBI taxonomy): domain Eukaryota; kingdom Metazoa; phylum Arthropoda; class Insecta; order Trichoptera; family Rhyacophilidae; genus Rhyacophila; species Rhyacophila evoluta. The sequence continues at coordinate 7,918 of JAGVSQ010000813.1, forward strand.
ATTTAATTACACGTATGAATTTACTCCGACGCTGAGAGATGTGTTTTGAATCTTAAACGAATCACTGTTTTAATTATTACCATTTATAACTACGATAAAATTTGCAAACCTCGTAGTACTAATTAATAATTAGAAAGACTTTTGATGACATAAAATATAAATGAAAATTATATATATATAAAACAAATAAAGTATTTGAAAATTGTGTATATATTTAATCGTATGATAAAAAACCTTTGTTTGATAAAACTTTTGGCAGACAATCATGTTTGTTAATGATCTGGAGTTTAAATGGTGGTTTTGTTGTTTCTATTTTTCGTGATTTGATTTTGGTAAATAAGAATTACTACTCCAATATATACTAAATAAAAGAGATGTTTCTGAAAATCAAGTCCTGATTTTTAACGTTCGTCATAAAAAAATGTCAAATATGAACCTCTTTAATATGTTTTATAAATAACAGTTGTGTTAGTTGTTAATCATTAAATAATACTAGATATTAGAATGACAAAATGTGAAAAAATCTATATTTTTTTCAATATGTAAGGGAATGGCTTTTTATCTTAATTCAATAATCTAACGTTTTTAAATTTCCATTTATAATCACTCATTTTCATTCGATTACTGGGGTAGTAGATTAAAATAGCAGTATTATTTCATACCATGCTCGCTCCCAAAGTAGATCTATTAAAAAACATTTGCACTACCAAAGACTTTAAATAACTAAGGTGGCTTTTTTCTCAAAAAAGTTTGCGCATATGTATATATGTGTGCTTTATACATATCATATTACAGGTTTCCATATTTTTTATACTATGTTCGCTCCCAAAGTGGACAGTAGAGTATATGGATCTCCGTAATGTGAAGACGTCTTAAAAGACTATTTTTCACAAGAATTATTTGTCATACAATAAGCATCCATTTTTTGATTTTTCGACAGATGGAAAATTAAAACCGCATTCCCTCAATTGCTAAGTGCGCACGCTACTAAAAACGCTACCGGAGAGTGGTAATAAGTGCAAAGAGTTGCTAAAATATTTCAACTATGGTGTAATTGATTGATATAAATTATCCCTGCAGAGCCTTAAATATATATATATTTTTATAGAAAGTTAGATGACTGGATTGTATAATTGAAAAGACTTAAAAAATAAAAAAGTGTGCACTAAGAATATTTATTTGTATTTGAATCAATTTAATTGAGATTAAAAGTGGCGTGTTATTCAACTACTTTCTAATATACACAGATGGCTTAAGAAACTATTCTAGAAAGTATCAAGGTCCAGTATTGAGAAGTCAACATGTTAAAACTTTAACAACTTGTTTACATATTTCATGCTCAAGTTTTTGCAAGGTTGTGTACATCTGAAATACTTTAATTTTGAGCTTTTTTCATCAAACTACACGTGGAGTATTTTTTATTAAAATGGTATAATTCAAACATTTAAGAAAGTTTGCTATTGACACGTTTGATTTAGTGTTGACTTCATATATTTACTTAAGATCACGTGAAAGTTACGTTAGATTGAAGAGCATCCGTTAAAATTGATTACTATTTATTGAATTATATAACTAAGAAATAAATTTATATTTATTCAAACATTTAAATGGCTTAACTTTTTGAGGATCCCGAAGATCGAATAAGTATCCTTTCAAATTAAAAGTATGATCCATATACTCCATTTCTAAAATGGACTTCTTCATATTGTGGCAGATTTATACGATTCACTTTTCTATTCTATTCTATTCCACAAAAAGGTCTTTTATGGCGTTAATCAAGTCAACAATAAAACATCTTGATTTTTTACGTTTCAAAATTATTTTCGTTTCAAGATTCTTTCAAATTTATCTGTAACGGTTAATACGAGGAATAATACTGTCAGTCCCTTGTCGATCGTTAAAAACAAGTTGAACTGTACGTATAGTAGTTTATGTATCGATATGTAATCACATGTATAGGTATATTTAGTTGTGGTTACATGGTTCGATTTAATTCATATTGTTTCTCGGTTAAGTGGCCGTGTTTTCGCGCCCTACCACAGCAAGTACAATTTACGAAACTTAGCCTATGAGTAGTCAAAGCTGAAATATACATATTTAATAAACTGGATTGACATTTATCTAATGAAATTTTGAAACATTATAACTGGAACAAATATACTCAAAACGGACCAATTTAAAAAATGCCATTTGCACTAATTTCAGTTTTCTTAATATATCCAACCCAATATATCACACTTAAAACACTTGTACACCAAACCTTTTATTAGTCACATTGGATGGATTATTGTATAACCATGAATTATCAACAGAAATTATATTTATATATATATATTATAAACATAATAAATTAATTACTTATACTGCATTTTACTTATTTACTTATATTTGCATAAATTGATTTTAGTTGAGTATTAATATACGCAACTATGTGCATAAAGAAAACATAATTGTCTTCGTAATATAAATAAATTAAACTTGAATGTAATGATTTTTATATTTATTCTACAAATATGTACATAATTTTACAAAGGCCTGTCCTATCAATTAAGAATAATCGGTTAATATATCGATAAATAAACATTTTTACATCCATACACAAAAAGTATTCATTAAATATAAGTGTTTTTACAAGAATAGCGGAATTTTTCCTGAATGTATTATAAACTACATATATTTCTAGGTATGTAGAGCATATTATTATTTATAATGCAAATACTTATCTTGATACAGTCGTATATTTTTATTTTTAAGCCTCATAATATAAATGCTTACAAAATATATTTGTATCACCTCTAATGCTAAAACCGACGCGCTTCACAAAATTTATCACCAAAAAAATCAATTTTATTTTTTAAATATCCCACTTTTCACAAACTATTTACTTTTCGTAAATTATATTGTACTAGTTGAGCAAATACTGTAAATTAAGCTACATTCACCACATCTCTAATGGCAGATATACCATACCAACAGGGCTTAAAATAACCAATCATTTAGTAATAACATTGCCAGTCAGTCAGTCAATATGAGCTTGAAAGCTAAACATAATGATATACTATGAATAAACAAAAAGTTAATCAATGTTGTTTCAAATACAATGAGTTTTAATGGTTTGAAAGCTGTAGAAAATGTTGAAATTAGATTGTATTTATGTTATTTTAGTCAATAAGTATGAAAATAGAACATAAGCTTTACATTTTAATGAGTCTTAATAATCAATAAAGTACAGTAGTTTGAGTGTTCATATACTACATTTCAAAAAATGAAATTTAAAATACTGGAGGACCAATGGTTGAAGATAATCTTGATGTTGATAAATAATCCACATAAATGTGGATAAATAAATCTAAAATACTGGCTTCTGAATTCTTAAAGCCTCGTGGCACAAACTATTTTTCATTTTTTTTAAAGAACAAAGCACACTGTGGTACGCTCGCAGAAAGCTCCCGCGAGATTTTATCGTGACTATTAAGCGTTATAGAGCAGACCACTACAACGCGACAGAACCTTCGGCACATGTTGGTGCTGTGGAAAGTCCAGTATGTAAATGTGGAATGAAAAATTAAGATATCAATAAGATTGTTTGGCAGTGTAATTTTTATGACACTCAAAGATTGGGGTTGTTAAAAAGTGTATTCAGACTTAGGTTTCAACTGCCTCTTTCAACGAAAGTTTTGTTACAGTCTCCAAATATTGTTTCATCTACTCAGATTTTAAATTTTTTAGACAAATTTGAACTTAAGATCTAAATTTTAATGCAAATTTTGTACTTTATAATTTTGTAAATTATGTAATTCTGTTTTTTCTGTTCAAATGTATCCGTTTACCATTTAGTGGTAATTTTTTAAGCGAAATAAATCTTTTATAAGGTTTCAACCGACTGAATAATATACATATATAATCTGTCAAAATAAGTCTTCATGTAATATATTTTACATTTGGGGTGAATATAGAATAAAATATGTGTATTAAATTGATCTATCAAAAATAGCGTATATTATAAATTAATGTTGAAATTATTTAAAAGGTAGCAGTATTTTTAAAAAACATCATAGTAACTAAGCCAAAGAGTTAATTCAAAATATAAAAAGATTTTGTCTTTCTTACAGAGAAAATAGATTTTACAAAAAACAAATAAGACACTGTATCAAAGTATACTATGAAAACAGTGAAGAGCACTCTTCTTATTAGATATTCTTTAACAAAATTTCAGCACTACTTCCTATGCAGTAATATAATTTTGATATAAAAACTATACGCAGAGACAGAAAGTGTGTAGATAATTTTCAAATTTGATTTGCATATGTACTATAATTATATAAATTATACTTAATATATTCCTCTTTAAGGTGTGACACTGTGAACAGAATTTCGATAATACACAGTATTGCAAAAATTCTAAAGAGTATTTGACATTTTCAGACTGGCAACATAATATTATATGGATATTACACTTCTGTAACTATGAACAGTACCGTATAAATTTTTACGTTCTCGATTCTCATAGAAAAAATACTCATTTTGGAAATGCGAGCATTTTTTAAACTACCCGAAGGGTATCAACATTTTTTCCCGCGTTTTATCGCTGGCATCAGGTGATCGATATCCATAGAAAAATCTATACTACCACGTAACGTAGGCATTGAAATAATTTCCCAGGCTCAGTCGGCCGATATATTCTTTTCAAGTATACTTCTTGCCCTAAATAAATGGAGGCTTAAAATTTTATGTGCTCTCTAACTTTTTTCAATCTAAATACGAAAATATGCATATGGTACTCTAAGATAGTATGGTTTGTTGCATACGTTTCTTTCTAAATATGCTACAATATTTTCACAATTGACATTAATCACAAAGATATAAAAATGAAACCATAATATTTGATGCCCAACAAAAAATAGATAGAAAATAGATAGAAAAGCAGATTTGACATATGTTGTATACATTTTTCAACAATTAAAAAAACATTTTTTGAATTTATAAACAGATATAATAAACAAAATGTATATGAGTATTAAATTAATAAAAGTATTCCAATTAAGTTGATTTTTCAAATTCTATCTAATCCGCATGACTTCGTGGATCTCTAAAATATGAAAGTGTATTGTGATTGACTAATTTTATGGTGATTGATAAGATAGCGTTTTTCTCAACCCATCGCAAATATACGATATGTTAATTTTCATGCATTTAAACTCGAACACACAGCCTCCGGGCTTGAGAAATTCACGAGCGCGAACGTATACCAACCATTGAAGCAACGTTCGTAGAGTAGTTTTTATCGCGAAATTAAAAATCTTTAACAAATACACCCCTCCCGTGCCTTCCCAAAATGCCGAATATTACGGGCTTAAACACTACCGATCCATAGAATTTCAAAAAAAATAAAGGCGAAAAACTGGACGATAAAAAAAATAGTTCAAAAAAGTGATAAAAATCTGTCAAGATAAGATTTGGTGACACATGTACTACACTTTCAAACCACAAATAGTCACAACAAAAAAATCCGGAAATATGAGTTAGATTCCCATATCTCCCGGATTTAAAAAAAATCCGAAAACGCAGACTGGGGAACCATTGGGTCGGGCAATTATTTGAGAAGCAATTCTCGTGAAAAATAATTTGTCAAGACATGTCTTCACATTGCGGAGAACCGTATACTTCACTTTCGGAGTGAAATGGTTTGAAAAAATAATGAAAAAAATTACATATATATTGTAAGACATTTATTACAAAAACATTATTGATTATTTGCGCAGTGGTTGAATTGATAAGCTAGCATGCTTCAGTGACGGAATATGACGGATTCAAATCTTACACTACATATTATTATTTTTCAAGCCACAGCTACAAGAACGAATTCCTTATACTGACAGCTAATTTTCGTAAATAAAATCATTTGAAAGAAGTCTTTCCGAATAAAAATGTTCAACCTTACTTACATGTACAATACATCCACTAACCCATTGCGGGCGTTGAGTAAATAGTTCAATAAAAATCGATGAAAATATATCGATAATTCAGGGATGTTGAAAAAACCGTAAAAAATTCAATAATATTTCCGTCAATTTAAGAGTATGAAGGTTTCATAAATCTTCATATATCCAACCGAAAATGATTGAAGGGTTGACCCTTGTTCCCTCCATGTTCGGCTAAAAAACCTTAAATGTCTTTCATACATCAGTAATACTCATATTGACACGAAGAGTTGCACGTCATATTTCACATAACGTACAGATGTAATCAACTTTTATTAAATATAATAAAAAAATAATATTCATAAAACTATTATTACCGAGTTAATATAGAATTTCGCAGGCTGTATTATTTCAAATTGTCACATTGTTTGCTTGGGTGATACACTTTTCACTTACACATCTGAATATTATTATGGTAGTCATATTGGATGTTAACTTTCATAACTTTGTGAGTATTTAATTTATCTTTACTTTATATCAATGAATTCATATCAATGACTGAAAATAATATATGTAAAAACGCAAAATAAACAGGCAACTCCATAAAAGATAAACATTGAATATTTTTTATCAAGCCTCTTTATTATATTATACACACATATTCAATGGTATAATTTTATCTCTCCTGCAGCGTAGTTAGTAGCGTGCGCGCCTAGCGATCTGGGAAATGCGGGTTCGATTTTTGATATAAATAAATAAATGCAGGACTAGATGCCCATTGGGCTTAGTAATTGTCTGACAAAAAATTCTTAAGAAAAATAGTCTGTCAAGATGTTTTCACATTGTGGATATCCATACCAGAGGTGCTTACTTTACGTTCACTTTATTTCGAGAAAAATCAGACTTACCTACTTATTGGCGGCTAGTAAAAATATACTATCGTAAATCTTTCATTTGTTTTAGATTTTACTTCATTGATGTTTTAAATTCGTTTTTGTTCTGTCTTAAATTATTTTTTATGTATTCAAACTCAAAACTAATAGTAATATATACACTTTCATATGGAATGTTTTAAATAGTTTTGAGTTTTAAAATGATCTATATCAAATGTTATTGGTTGTAGATTGTAATTCTTACTATTGTTTTGTTGGTATTGTTTGTACATACCAATAATAGTGTCTGATATTAGTGTGATTTTACTCTCTAAACCTCTCCTCTCTGAAAGTATTATTTACAATGTGAAGAAAGATTTTTTCACGAGAATTATCTGTTAGACAATCGTTCAACCTAATTGGTATCCAGTCTCGCATTTTCATGTGAAAAAAAATGATTTCTAGGGTTTACTAATAATCTAAAAATATAATTTTAATTATTAAATTTATAAAAATACACATATCTATAACTTTAACCATTTTTCGCATACCTCGGTATACAAATAGCACAATTGATTTCATTGGTTAAAATTTTTGAGCTCAAAATGAAAATATCTTAACCAAAAATCTAAGCTGAATTTTTGACAGCAATTTTGTCGATTACACCATCAACAAGATTGGATTCTTTTGAGAAATATTCTCCGAAATCTGGCTCGACTTACTACATTATTTAACTGAAAGGGTGTGTAGATTTGCTTAATATAATATCACATTGTTTTACTTAGATAAAAAAAACTGTTTCCATTTGTTGTTTTTTTTTTTTTAAGAAAACTTACACTTTTCTAGGTAAACTTTTATTTGTAAAGTTTGTGTCATTTTAATAATCCGTGTTTACTTATTACACATATTTCAAGCGGCGTGAGAAATTGTCTAAGTTTCTATGACGCCATTACACTTTTCAGTTTTAATATCAAAAGTTTTTTCCAAATGTGTTCGGTAAATAACGCAAACAAGTGAAATGGCCATATTAATGTAATTTTAATTTTGAAGGTGTAGAGATTAAAAGCAATAGATTTAATTTATTTTCTTCAAATTCTACCTAAAGCAACCAATAAAATTATAATGGTGTAACTTATCACAGACATGCCCATATAAGTATTTGAATAGTAGAAGCTTAAAACAATACAACACAATAACAACTTCTAATATATATTCGCACTAACTTGAATATAGAGTGACGAATTATATTTAAACAAATATACAACACAAAAACAAATTATATTAGACTAGTATAGTCACCAGTTTTCTTTATATTAAATTAAATTATATTACTAGCCATATCTCCAAGTTTACCCGAAAGAGATTCAAACTGTGTGTATTCATTATAATAAATTTTATCATTACTAATTCAATTCAATATTTGGCTATATACAATAGTTTTATACTCTTATCGATCGGCCGTCACCAACATAAAGCAAATACTCAATAATTAGAAAAAGTTGGAAATTAAATAGTATACAAAAAACTTTACCATAGTAATAAAAAAAATATGTACAAATAACACGTTACTACTGTTTACGATTTAGGATTTTTTTTTGTGACAGACAGACAGATATATCTGGTGTCTGTTTTATAGCACAGGTTATTTTAAAATATTGAAAAGATATTATAAATCAAAATATTATAAGTTTTCTATTACATAGTTTGTATTATCAGTCAATTATATAATATTAATTAAAAATATTGTGTTAGATTGAATTGGCAGCTTTTATATTTTCTACATACTACTCTGCATCATAAATAAGAGCTGCAATAAACAACAATATTATTACTCCTCTTCCTAGCCTACATAAATGACCTATAAAATTGTTTATAAGTAACAGAAGAGCTATGTGGGACATAAATTTGCCAAAACACTCGAAACAATTTAGCAGAAAATACTAAAAGCCCAAGATATTTTCTGATAATGTTGTCATAGATGTTAAAGTTGCTAAAATTTAACTCCTCGCTACACAAACAAACTAAATTATATTTTATACTAAAAAAAGTTTCCTTCAATAAAAATATCGATTTATAATCCAACAACTTTGAAACATTCTTTTACTTTCAATCATAAATTTACTCCTGTTAATTGCATATAAATCATGACGTTACAAACAGAAAATGCATTTCAAAGCCATGTTGGCACTATCCCAAAAGCAACTTCCGTGGAACTATTTTGGTGTCATGTTCAAGGATCGATTATAGCTATAAATGTGTTATTTATATTATGAGAATACTTCTTTACATCATACAATAGTAATATTTTTTTAATATGCTTGATTGTGATTCTCGCTCGCATATACATAACGGTTTTTCTTAACAGTATAAAAATTGTTACTTCAAAATACAAACGTTAAAATCATACGTAATAAACGGCTTAAGTTGTCAATTAATTATGATTTGCATCTAATCTATCTACGAATATAGACCAACTCGCACGAAAAGAATTGTCTGCACTTCCAAGAAACATATAAGTTATATTTTATTTATTTATCGAGAGAGTATTAAGATAACTATAAAAAAACTTTTCCGAGCTTTAATTTCAATACATAAAAGTTTATTTTAAGATTCATGAATTAAAAGTAAGTAAAATTTATTG
>JAGVSQ010000813.1:22682-34042 GCA_022683975.1 Rhyacophila evoluta
TAAAAATCCCTTCATCATCATAGAGTTAATGTTAAATGATGGTTTTTGACTTCTTCAAACGACGCTAGTCATTTTGTTACAATATTGTTTAGTATAATGTATAGATACATCGCAATGCTAACCAGTAGTCAAAACCGTTAAATAAAACCATTTCGTAGTATCGCAAACCTAAAAATGGTGATCGTTTTTTTTTTAAATGTATCAGTCTTGCAGAAAACGTTATTGTCAACAAGTAACATCCGTAATTATATTAGTTATGAAATTAAAGTCTACAATGATAAAAAAAAACTAAATATTACTAGCATAATATTTCCCTTTCGGCCAGATACATCCGCTTTCGTATTGGCAGCTCTTCTTTTAAGCGGGAAAATTGCCAAATTTTTCTTTTTGCCAATAATATAACAGTAAATCTTAACAATGGCTTCCTTTGTTTTATATTGTAATGGCGATTGAATAGCGGTGTAAAAGCCACGGTACCAGAAGTATACCCGTTTTCATTTATATGGTAACTAGTGCCCTTCGGAGTTTAATCAAAGGAATAGTTATTAAGTGGATTCAGACTAAATTTGAATAAGGTAATCCTTTATCTACTGTCTTATTAAGAAACGTAGTCGACAAAACACGAAAAATGCAAATCCGAAGCAGCGATGTCATGCTATCACTGCAAAATATGTAGATAATGAATATTAAATATAACTTCTACTTACTTTTTATTACAGAAATGTTTAAGAGTAAAGCATCAAAAGATACAATTTAAATTAAAATATTATTTTACTCTAAATTTTATAGTCTCAATATTAATACAACTGATACGCCGCTTAATTCCATAATATTACTAAATTAACGCAACAAAGAGATAATTGGTAAAAGTGTGTTTTGGGTTATGAATATCGTTTTAGACAAAAATATGACGAATTCAATGCGGTCGTAGAATATTGAGTAATTTCAAATTTTAGCTCATATAGATATTTAACTTACAGCGACATTTAATATAACTAATTCAACTGTCAGATCAAACACGTTCTCTTACTGTTGCACATCTCAAATTTCCCATATTTTTTTCTTAGCACAACGCAAACGAAATATAAATCTTAATGTTAATGTTTAATTGATATACAAAGAACTATGTAAAACACGTAAAAGCCATTATTTTTAAACTAAAATTTTCAGATTGTCTTAATATTTTATATTAAAACATAAAAAAAAATTAAAACAAAGAAATTGAATCATCAAAGGTATTGACTGGCTTCATAATAGTCTACGGATTGTGGAGATGACCTGGGAGGACGTAAGAGTACTAGCGGGCACTTCTTGAAGGCTATATGTGATATCAATACGCTCTTCTTAGAGAGCGGGCATGGAAGGTGAAGAAAATTGAAGAGGAATGTCTAACAGCCTTCTTTTTCTATAAAAAATAGCAAGACAATTATGTTTTAACTGGTATTTAGTCTACTTTGCTTGACAATTGTTGATTGAAATCCTTTTTAATATTTTTTTTTCACACGCGTCATTTTCAGGAATTAAAACAATGAGCTTATCACGTGCGTTATAAATAACTTTTGAAATACTTTAAAAAATAATAATTACTACAATACCATAATAAATTAACTCAAATACTTAATTAATTTGTGTAATAATGTATTTCCGTTTATCCAATTGGGTTCAGTTATATGAGCCTATCTTTCTATAATATACACTGCGGTTAAGAAAAAAATATATTATTCAATTTCAAATCACTGAATAAAGTGATCTTTAAAATACCATCATCATTCTGTACCTTATCGACAGATTTAGTTGGCAATAAAGAGAATAAAAAAACATTCAAAATTGCCAAGATGGTCCCATGAAATTGGCTTTATTCCGTGGAAAACTTTCTTAATGGCTTCGATTTTTCGAGATATTATCTTGAAAATTCAACAAAAGTGAAGAGAGGTATTCTTTTCATTCAAATCATTTTAATTCTTTTTTTAATACAAACTCAGTATTTACTCAACCAAGAATGACATATATTTGATATCATAATATGTAAATATATAAAAGGATATTTATTGTCAACATTTAAATATATTAAAATTTCATTCATAGCTATAATTTTCAATACCATTTACGACTTCGAATCATAATTTTTAAATCCTAATCTTAATTTATCCTTTTCTTTTTCGTGTATTGTCGTAATTACGTCTTTTAAATCAATCTGAATTTCTGTAATGTCAAGAAATTTTCAGCAAATTTCTCAACCTATATTTTATAAATACATTTCGGTACAATTCATGATTCTGACCTCCACAATGCCTTATCATACAAATATTTTTTCACAATTTGAATATTATCAACAAGTCAATCAACCCAATAAGCAAGCATTTTCAGATTATAATTACATTTTAAGAAAATGCGGAATTTGAACCTACAATATCTGGAACGGAATCACGTACGCATACTAACTCGACAACAGAAACTATGTAGATATTTACATCCCAATACCTCTATTAAAACTGTGATGCAAATTACAAGCTTATATCATTATCAATTTTTAATGACACACAAACTACACAGATCACTTTTTCTTTGTGATGTTTTTATGTGAAATGAAATACATTATCAATAGTTACAAAAAAATCTTACTTTTATAATTATGTTCGAATCCATACATATTCAAAATTGTACATTTTACTCGCTATACCCTTGATAATGTGTATATTCTATATTCTGCTTGTTATAACCGTGTTATTATTTATAACCAAGCATTAACAAAATCGACTGTTACGAGAATTAATTTATTACAAATTCTTCTGTAGAAGTATTTAATGTGTCTTTTTACTATAACGCAACTTTCAACGAGAGCTTTCAAAGCTTTATGACACAGTCTGGTTTGGTTGTCAAGCAATTCCAATTTTGATGACACAAGTAATATTTAGTAATATTAAAGTGTCGCGTAATTGAAAATTTATTTTTATTACAAAGATTAAATGCGACTGTCTACCAAACATAAAACACATTGTTAATGTTCCAAGCTTTCCCATAATGGGAATATCTGAAATATTAAATAAAGAATAAAAAATGTTTCGTAGCCTTAATTATAAAACCATAATGTATTATTGTACGTATATTTGTGTTTTAGCTTACAATTTCAACTGAAAATACAATTAATTCTGTTTATTTACCGTTGACGAAAATGCGTAGAAACGATAACATTTGAAATTTATTATGTAAAATAAAAACATTTAGACGCAACGATTGAATATCGCAATCTTCCAGACAGTTCATAATTTTCATACTAAATTGTAACTTAGATTTACAAAGTTATATTACTATTTGAATATCTTTTGTATACTAAATAATATCAAGATAATGAATGCTTAAGAATCAGCCGTAACAAAAATCTGTTAACTATTTTTCATGGCCAAATTAGTTCTAATAAGTTGTTATAGCTCTACGAAAATGTTATTATTTTTAACAGTAATCTCGATCACTAGATAATAATTCATTATATCGCTTGAGTTTCTTACTAATATTAACCACATTTTTCTATTATAAAATGCAACGTATTTCATCTATGCAGACTTTGTTGAGTAAATGTTTCAACAGTTTACAAAATACTTCATAAAATATAGTATAAAGAATAAAAACGTGTCGGGTTATATTATATTTTATAAATTGTATACGGTTACTATTACATGTTGGCATTCCATATAAAAAAAAATAACTGGCAGATATCTAAAACGTTATTATTTAATTGATTCAATTTAAATCAAAATTTAATCAATTTCTAATAGATTTTTTAGCATTAAGGTTCTCACTTTTACTTTCAACGGTACAAGTATTTTTGTGTTGCCATTTAACCATATATTATATTTATCTGCGTAACATTACCGGTATTAAAATTTAAAAAAATCGGAAATAGTTTTTGTTAAATTACTGTTCGTTGAAAACTTTTTTGTGATATATACGCGAAGTAAGCTGGTATAGTTAATTTTTTCATACGTTGCTTTAACATAGTGAACATTTTTTCATCATTTTTATTTAATTACCATAATGAGCGTACGCATGTATTGGAATACTTTTCCGATACCGTGTAAAAGATAAATCAAATTGTCAAGTTTTAACGAAGTATAATCGGATTATTTCAAGTCATGTCTCTTCTTTGAGACATAATTATAAGCCCAATGTAATATATTTAGTACGCAGACGACGAAAAAATCCCCTTTGCTAAAAGTCTCGGAAAATTTCTTTTGTATGTAAGATGTATATTTCGAAGGCATCAAAGACACATTACGAAGTTTTTCAGTCAATTTCTATTTTTATGAGCTAATGGCATAATTATTATAATAATTTTCAAAAATTCCTTATGTAGGTTTCGAATTATTTATACAAGGCCAAGAAAATAATTTACATATTCTATCCTATTGGTATTCACAAAAATCTAATAATAAGACTACGTATATTGAATATAAAATATTTGAACAGTTCATATCTCTGAAAATTGTAGCATTGGAAACTAGAAAACAATTCTCTCTGCGGTGGTTTGAGCAACGTTTAACTCAAAAGTTCTTTGGGTATTGCAACAGTACTCGGCTCAAATCAAACGTCAGCATTTTGGCACACGTATTCTATCGATATTCTATCGGTATTCTGCTGCTATACGGTAGGGAATGATAACACTTGACGACGACTCATATATTGAATTTTTAAAAGAAATGCCTTCGACGAAAACTGAGGGTGTGGTGGTTAGACCTTTCGAGAAACTCAATAATTAGAAAACGGATGAGGAGCCTCTTGGTAAATTAAATAATAATAAAAATAAGAATATGAAAAAAGTCTTGAATCATTTTTATGTTTTTTTTTCAATCGATAGAATTTCATTGTTATCTACATGATGTATTCAGAAAAGTTTGGCGGGTGATTTAGAATTATGTGAGTACCACGACCTGGTCATAATATGCTTTACATAAAGAATGGATACGCAGAAAGAAGATTTTTTCAATTATTATAAAATTGTTTATCAAAATCTTATTCGATAAAAATTTGTGTCTATATTTTATTTTGGTTAGTTTGTATATACCAGAGTTGCTAAATCTTTTTGCACACAAGTACTACATTTTCGAAGGGCGAAAGAGCCGCTTAGCTGTACTTGACAGGCACAATTCAGTCCCAACGTTTTGAAAAATGTATTTGCATAATCGAAGTGATGTGAATTAAAAATAAATTTGTAATATTAAGCGACAGTAAAGCTTATTTTAAGAAATATTATGTACATAAGTATTGTTTTTTTGTAAGAAAAATTTATTAAGATAATAAGCCCAGAATATTTTTACAACTTTGAATAGATATTATATTAAAATACGTATACTATTTTTAAAAAAAAACTTCATAACACCTTAATTGGAGAAAACAGTATTAGCAGATAAATATAAAATTAAGTATAATAAATTTGATATTCATTCAATATCATGATGTTCAACTAAAAATTATTCAGTAAATGAGAGACATTTAAATTTTTAAAAGTTATTCACGTTTTTTATACCACGGTATACGCAAAATTTTTAATTCCCGTATGTGTATATGCATGTACGATATCATCTATGTTGAAAATAATTTACAACTCTCACAAAGCAAAATTACAATGTCTGCAACTTTGTTTGAATCAACATTATAGTAGAGGATAACGTTTCCCATATGTTCTTTTGCTCCCGGAAAACACTAAATTTATAATCATTTTATCGAAAATTTAATAATTATTACAGAGAGTGAGAGAGCAAAAAAGTTGTCAAACATTTCTTGTTTATTCCGGAAATTCGATCAAAAAAAATCCCCGGAAAAGGAAATTGATAAGCGCGGGAAAAACCCAATAATCACGTGAACCAAATTTAAATTTCGAACCGGATTGAAAACTATCATATAATTATCTATTAATAGTGCCGTATCAGCAAAATGATAAATAATACCGATTGCGATTTTGTTTGTTTCTCTTACCATACAATAAATGGAACATTATAGCGGAAACATAATATTCCTTCCGATTATGCCACGCGTAGCATGTGCACGCGCCCTAGCTAAATATAATATGCCGGTTTATTTCCACTATGAAAATACTGTGCCTTCGTGCCACGCTCATAGCAAGCCTTATGTAAACATATAAGTAAGGAAACAAGATAACGCTTATACAGAAAACGTCGTGCTATCTGCTTAGTGGTGAAATAAAAATCACCGAACTTCATTGAATTTTATCTCACAATATAAAACGAGAGTTCCGGACTGTTTATAGCCGACATTTCGTCGCCGAAAAATTCTTCACATTATAATTTATATATAATATCGCGTCAATTCTACGGCCAGAATATATACCCACATAATTCACACAATGCATTTTTTATATTGCTGATTCTTAAACTCGGTGAAAATCTGCTCACTTGTTGTGTGTGATCACGTAAGTCAAAAAACTTTGAAAATTGTTTTATTACAAATAAAAATAATCATATAATCAGATTTTATATTTTTATTGCCCTTAATTACAATTTTTGATTTAGTTCAATGGTTTTTATCAACAACTTCCAAAAACGTGCCCGATATTGATCCAAATTTATCGAATATAGGCGAAAGTATGTAGGTAATTTTATAACTGAAAAAATATGTATTTACAAGAAAACGCTCCACTGAAATATGTTATTTTTTACTTACGTGGCTATTCACCTTGGACACAGTATTGATATAGCGTAAAAATCATTAATGTCCACTCAAAAAAAAGCACAGATCTTAATATGTATTTCCATCCAGAACACAATCTAAAGATGTCCACTACATGACTACATAACTACTGTCGACTGTTCAACGTAATTTGAATATCTAGTTCTCTATCATTTGATTTGATTTGATTTGATTTAAGCTCTTGGCATTTGTGATAATTAAGCACGCATTTCTATTATTGAAATCCATGCACTTATCTTGTGACCACTAGCATATAGATGGACATCATTAAATGGTTGGTTATTTATAATACTGCACGACTTGTTTAGAGTGGAGTTTTGTCACCACGGTGATCGAATTAGTAAGTCTCACAATTGCTTAAAAATGTAACACACATAACCAAATTCCTAACAAGTTAACCAATTGGCTTAAAAATAATCTTAACAAAAAATTTCATTTATATACTCATACTTGGTGACAAGACTTACTGAAGTATGAACTCGACCGTCGAGACAATACTATTCACACACACAAATCTATAGAGGAATCGAGCTGATTTTAGACCCCGAAGTGTAGAACTAACCTGTCAGTAGCAATTTCCATACGAAGAGCAATAATTATATAATATTATACAAAATTGCCTTGGTTATTAACGTCTTTCATCTGAGTGAGAGCGATTTTAGATGGTTATTGCTTTTATTTATTTCTAGCCGAGGATCAGACTAACTCTCTCAATATGCTCTTTTTTCTTATATTTCGCAAACTGTACATTAAAAATTAAAATTATACTATTAAATTATTTTTCATCTTTATGGTTTTTATACTATTATTTATTCAATGGTATGTTGCCTATGTGTTAAATTATACTACGTTATATTCCCAATATGTGAAATAAAAGAATAAATGTAAAAAATGAAATGAATAATAGAACAAAGACTATTGCGAATATGGCTAACGTGTAAAATTTATAATATAATAATTTTTACCATTACTAGATATGAGATTAAAAAATAAAAACATATTACTTATATTGGAAGTCATCCATAAATAAAAATATCTAAAATCTGTCTGACAGGTAGTCATAAATTTTGGCAAAATAAAAAATATTTTGACGTGGCAATGACTCCTTTCGATAAACTCCAACATAGAAATATTATTTTCGATGCTCCCATTGGAATAGTGTTGTGAATTTGCATAATAAAATTGACTGCCTTAAAAATACTCTTTCAGTACGCCAAGTTATATCATTGAGTTATCTGGTTAGTAACTCGGAGAAAAAACACAATGGGATGGAATTTTATGTGCAATGAATTCACAAATGTAAACCAAACCTCATTAAAACTTTGACAATAGAATGTACACTTACACGAGTATTATAACAGCGAATAAATCTCTTGCGAAGTCTTATAAAACACAAATTGCAACCATTTGTAAGATATGAAAAAACTTTTTTAATTAAAAGAGCATTTACTTGATAGTACATCGATTCATAATGTTTATCGTTGTAATCATCAGATCGTATTAATTTAATGCTAAATGAAGACATTTGTTAACTGGTCATATTCCTTTTAGTCTTGTGCAATGTACTACCACGTTATTTTGTAGATAATCACAAATTCGGCGGCTTCCACGTCTGTCTTTTATAGCTCATTGGATGGCTAAATTAGTCTTGCAATTATCGTGCATTATCGTATTAGCTAATGTTACCAGCTATGTGCTTTATCCATTTTTATTTGATTTTCTCAGCAATGCTCTTTGACAATATTGAATTTGTATTAGATTTGTTATCTATGAATAATTCTTTTCTATAGATTTTTATGCATGTTTCCCATGAACGATTTCTGAATATCAATCGAATAATAAATAATGACATTCCTTAATAAAAAAGCTACGAGCTGCATTTTACTCGTATTGAAGACCAATACGATTTTTGAGAATAACTTAGCAGTTAAATATTCCGTATAACATCCAATTTTTTAAAAAGGTCATATTGATTTTGTACAACCATCTTTAAAAAAAGTGCTACCTTAAAATAATAAATTGCTATTAGAAAAAAGATCACAAGATGTGATTATTTTTTGAAACATGATCTTTTTTTTGTTTTCTACGTTTGAGTGATTTGAGCATGTAACTAAAGTATTGTTGATTTTGAGTGGCATCAGAAAGGACATTTATGATAATACTATAATACTATAAAATTATAAAATACTAGCAATAGACCACCGATGTATACTTATATCTTCCTGCAATATAACCAACAAGATACTGATGACATTAATAATAATTGTATTTCTAATTTACTTTTTAATTCATTTCATACTTTGAATTGATGGAAGTATAAAATGTTAGTTGCCTCGTTATGTCGTTAGATTTTCAGGCATATAACACGTTTACCCTTCACTCTAAACTTTTCCGGCGCACATGCGGTTTGAGGTCAAATTAATTATGCCCGATTAAAAATTCAATAGAGCCTGCCGACAAGGCCTTGTACACTCGCAAAATACCTACCTTCCGGTAAGCTTATTTTTGCAAAAAAATACGTGACATATTTTATGATTTACTTCTACCGCGGCTTAAATAAAACTTAGTGTTTTATGTCATTGAATTATAGGAATGATCGTGTGTACTGTACAAACTTTTTCTATAATTTTAAGTTTTCAACATTAAGACATTTTAATTAAAAGATTTAATTGAAAATTGAGATAATTTATTTTCAAACCCTGTAAATAAAAAACAATGATGGTTGATTTAAAACTACTTTTTCAATCTTTCTAGTGTATATATTTTTATAAATGTCAAGACTTGATTATACAGTATAATAAATTCTCCAATTAGACATAATCAATGAATGTTTAAGCCCAATTTCAATATATTTCTGATATTGTATCATTCATAATTTTCTTTTACATATTTTAGTCAAAAGTTACATTATACCATTTCAGATACAGTATAAAATTGCATATTTATAAAATATTAATATAATAATTTTAAACACTGGTTAAATAAATAAACCTTTTATATTTATAAAAGAAACAGTGAATCTTTAGATTGCGAATAACTTAGTTTACGAGTGTTTTGCAAATTGAGCAAAAAATAATGATCATTTTTTACTTGATAAACGAGCGAATTCTTGAAATACGAGCTTTTTGAAAAACATGCTGAAGAGAACACATATTGCAGCAGAACAAAATATATTACTCAGTCATAAGCTTGTTACGTTCTAATGTAAGCGGTGAAATTAAACCCATGCTCGTATATAGTTTTGCTAATTCACGAGTATTCAATATATCGATTGTGAAAAGAGAAAAGGACGTAACCCATATTGGAAAAATTTTACAGGAGAGACAAAAAACGTTGATTCAATGATTATGAGCAAACGTCAAAAAATTACATAGCAACTTTGACGTATATGATGACTTAAGCTGGTGTTACATTTAGTCAGTATAATATTAAATGAATAAGTTCTTTTAAAAAAAATAACCAAGAAAATTGATAAGTAGAAGCTTTTTTTCTTGGTCGCCATATTCTAATTTTCTTTACAATTTAGATGAATTAAATTAAACGATAAGTAAAATTACTAATTGAAAATTAATATGTGCAATATAATATGTTTTTTTAAATGGTGGTGAAAAACAATTAATATATGTTAATTAAAATAAGTCAGTTTTATAAAGTTAGTCTCGAATTTTTTCTGACCACATCCAGGTTGTAAAGAATGCTTGGAAACGTGGGAAAATTAAATTATCCATTCTTAAAAACAACATTCAACCCAAGGGATTGGTTTGGTAAAAAAAAAAATTACTCAGTATCGAAAATATTTAAGAATTTGATTATCTTTTCTGATAAATTAGTAATCTTCAAAATGATCTCTTTACTAAGGCAATGTGTAGGAAGTTTTGGTGTAAAATATATTATCACTTCATGATATAATTTGTTTTTGCGTATATACAGTAAACACACATTCTGCAATATTTATGCCAAATCCATGCTAAAAATTTGCTATATGAATTTCCATAATATAAAGATTTATCTTAACTGATTTATTAAATTTTAACCATCGATAAAATGTCTTTTGTACAGTGTTTATAATACATATTCTTCACTAAAATTAATCTAATACAGATTTTTGACTATTTGGAAAAAGTATACGTTTTGCTGTTTTCGTAAAGCTACTACAAGCATGCGTACATATCTACTGAAATATAATGGTTTTCCAACAAGTTTTAACATACGACAAATAACCGACTTAATTATTGATTCAGTAAAATAATTAATCGCCAAATAAAAATCGATCGGTCGGTAAGAGTCAGCCGATATTTTAATCTAACTTGAAGAACTAACTTACCAGTAGTGATGCTGATACGACAGGAAATGGTTATTTATAATGAAATTGCATCACCTAATATTATTAAGATACACAGGGATTAACAATATGTTATTTTTTAATTTATAGAATAAGATCTGTTTAGCTCTCTTGGTAAACTCTCTTTCTATTCATTTCTTTCTCAATATAAGAATATTTAACGTTTTATTTATTTACTTTGTTTTCTATCTGTATTCTATTTTTTAAAAGATTGTGTCTTCGTTAGGTTTTTTGTATCTCATGCTGTAAAATACTTTAAGTACTTCTTTTAAGATAAATAAAATTTATCGAAAATTCACGAAATTGTATGACAATT
>JAGVSQ010000814.1:8291-34033 GCA_022683975.1 Rhyacophila evoluta
AAGCACCAATAATTATACTTCGAAAATATTCAAATAAAATTTTTTTTTTAAAACAGTCTTTTAGGGTTTCAAATAAATTTTGAAGCACCATAAGTAATCAACTATTGAGTATAAATATGGCACATTGACAAAAATATTTGGTACTTATTTTCTGTGTCAATATTTTCAAGGTATCATCAAGGTACGAAGATAGCCAATCCAGAAAATAGAGTATATTGGTCTCCGCGTTGTAAAGAATTATTTTAACAGTTTTTTTCTTCACAAGGATAATCGATTGTCATTCAATTGCTCAGATGGTTTTCTAGCTTTTAATAAAAATTCGAAACCATAGCACGAGATAAAGTGTTTCTTCTCAACGAGGCTTGGTTAATTAGAATATGAATCATGTACACTCTAGTACACGCCAAACAAGGTCATGGAAAGCTGCTCATGGGATACTTCTAGCACTTTGAATGGCGCCTTATGTTCGTTAAGATACGGTATACGCTTGTATAATGGGTATGGGAATATAGCGGATGGTAGTTTTGTGTCTATAATACGGTAAAAGTGACAGATTTTAACGATCCTTTTTATATACGGATACAAAAGGTATAATTATTTAAATAGGTATGCTGACCATTTAAAAAAAATTTCGTACCATTTTCACTTCAAAAGTGTAGCACATATATCTACACAGTGAGAAGATATACACTATGAAAGTTGAATCAAATCTCCGCAATGTGAATAAATGTCTTGACAGACTATATATAAACCCAATGAGCATCGAATACTGCATTTTCGAATTTTAAAACAGATTGCTAGGCTACCGGGGAGATACCATTATCAGGTTTAAATTGTAAAATATCTGTATTCGCTCATATAGATAACTGGCTGAGTGAAACATTTAAATTAATAAAATATTGTATATTTTATTTCAAACGGATAATTAAAAAATACATTATAATGTACATCCATTAAGGAAGTTGCCTAAGTATCTAAATGAAACTAAATCATAAAATTAAGTCCAAATTTACCAGACGGTAATTAACATATATCATGTAGCTAGTTATCTATCTATGCAGGATGATATGTGCTGATGGTGATTTATAATTATGTTTAGCAAAAAAAACTTTAATTATAATCTTAAATATGTTGACTTCTGTATGTACCAATACATACAGGCATCAATTAACATGGAAGTTAATGAAGTTCAAAAAAATTTGAGATTAAAATCAGTATTCATCCACTAGAAACATTCACAATTATTATTGAATATCTAATTACAGTCAGTTTTCGATTGACGATTAACTCGAGTAACGACCATTCACACTAACGAGAAAAATCAAAAAAATATTTATGAGTTTGCGTCGAAAGCCCTTTTTATTTTTATTTAAATACGACTTACGACCAAGGGGACGGATCGTAGCTTCGTTATAAGTCGAAAATAGGTTGTATATTAAGACTGTTGTATTTTCCCCACTGGGTCAATTTTAATACGCACGTTACTGCGTAATCTTTGCCCCTACGAAATATCTTCGTAGAAAAGATGAGGAATTTTCTCGGGAGGGCTTTGGATAAGTTTTGAAGCAGAGAGAGGAGGGAGGAGACTCGAGGTTGGGCTCATTTGACTCAAGTGGCGGCACAAATCAGTGTTGCTTTACGTTTCTTTAATTGGACGCAGCACCGAGGAAATTTGGGACGTTTCAGAAAAGAAGAAGGAAACGCGAAATCTAGTGACGAATACTCATACTTATTGTAAATATATACGATCCTATGCCACGAATATGATTTCTATCACTGTATAGAAAGTTGGCCGATCTTGTAAATAAAACCTTTTTTTATGTTCTTCAATAGTAAGGTTTTATAACAATCAACGATTACAGCTATAAATAAAAACCGATCATATTTTTGTGACGCACTGGAAATACTTTTTCTTAAAAATACTTAACACGTAAAATTCTTTTTCTTCTTATTGCATATCCGTTTACTATGTGAAACATAATTATGATCTGTAAATTTTGTGTTATCTGCTAGTTTATTTGAATCCTCCAGTCATGCCAACGTCTTTAAATTCCGCCGAATATATCCTGGAGATAGCACCCGACGAACTTTAAGGACACCGGAATCCCACCGGTCGGGAAAAGACAAACGTTTTCTGGAGACATCCTCAGCACAAGCTTCAGTCAATTGCAGAATAATATAACAGGCAGCTGCCTGGTACGTTTTATATCTCCGATTTCTTCACGAATTTAAACTACTTCATCACCAGTATTCGATTGTTTTTTTGCTTGCAGCAGGCAGAATTCATTCGTCAAACAACTTGCATTCGGATGAACCGAATAACGCTGTGCCACCAATGTAATATAGATTTAAGTTAAAAAATATATAATATAAAGTAGAGTTAATGTTTCTTTGCATAAGCAGGGTCGCTCGTAATATACGAGTCATAAATCTCGGAACCTGTCCAAATTTGGACGATGTCCAAAGTCACCCACGAATGTCCAAATAATTGAAAATGGACGATTAATAGTGCCAACTACTTCGGTCATACTAAAAGAACCCCAGAACAATAATGCCTAAATTATTTCGCAAAGCCTGCAGTATGCATTAATTGAAAGAAAATGGTTGAGAACAGATCTACTACTTACCATATTTTTTTGATTTATGATCATAATTACGTCTCAAATATATATGGGATAAGTTATTCATAGCAGTAGTATTTTATAGTGGTATAGTATTTTATAGATATAGTTTTTTTAAATACGGAGATAAGCGGACTTAGTATATAATAAATACTATAAGTTAGTTTACTTAGTATCAATTCAAAAGTAGAGCACATGGATCTACACAGTGCTAAAATGTCAGCTTTAAATGTGTAGGAGATGTATCTCCGCAAGAGTGAAGACAAATATTAACAAATTATTTTTCACGGGATTTGGTTTGCAGACAACTGCCCCACCCAATGGGCATCCAGTCTCGAATTCTCATTTTTTTTTAAATACAGCATATATGGGAATCGAACCCGTACTCCCCGGATTCAAGGCGCGATGCACACCTCTATTCTACCGGAGAAACTAGTTTTGCTAACAAGTATGTATTTTGTTTCTGACATGAACACTAAAATAATTAGTTGCGAAATAATTAGCGTATTTTCTATAAAATTTAATTTCATTTGTTTTCTTCGTAGTCATTTCGAAAATCAAATGAAATAGTCGGCAAGCAATTACTTTCTTTAGTAGAAAATATATTAGTATAAATAAGTTATTATAAAAAATAATTGGTTATGTCTGTAAAAACAACATAGAGCATTTTTTAATTGTTTGAATTTATACGCTTGTATTTCGTATAAATAAATCTATCGAAAATAAAATTATAATTTATTGACTATCGATTCAAAACAGCAGGTGTGTACAGATAACAGCATTTGTTTTTTAATTATTGCTAATTTGTACACTGAAACTGAAGGAACATAAGCCGGATGTGCTTCATTCGCTCGCATATCATTAGCAAGTAAACTGTGTAAATTGGACAACCTTAATTTGCGAGATTTTCATTAAAACTTAAAGATAAATTTGAAACAGGTGTCAGGCAAGAAAAAAGATCGTATCGATTTACTAAAAGTATTTGGTACGAGATAATTTAACATTTAGTTACTATATTGAAATTATCTGAATCATATTATAGTATATGAAGTCATCAATTAATTTATGCATCACTATATCCGCTAGGAACTTCCAACATTCGGGCGTATACTATAGCATACTAAACGTAGAGCGCCTAGTAAGAAATCGTCCCGAGAAGAGCTTCATGGATCTTTATTAAAAGTGCTAAAGCGTGTGGGTAGGTAGGTCTAATTATCAGCCAAACACTGAGCCTGTTGGAAGTTGAATCTTGCATTTATTAATTAATATAAAAAAATAGTGAACTCATATACATCCTCGGGGTTTCAACCTGAGCCCATTATAGTCTTAGAAATAAATAATTATAATAGTATCTCCTCGGTAGACAAGAAGTTAGCGTGTGCGCTTCGAACCCGAAGTTGCGGGCTCGATTTCCACATTTACTGAATTTAAAAAGCCAAAAAATGCAGGATTGGATGTCCTTTGGGTTAACCAATAACTTGACGATCAATCAATCGATAATTTTTCGAGATATGTTTTCATATTGCGGAGATCCATTTATAAGGAAGTTAAAAGCAAAAACTACTAACCATAACAAAATCATTAAAGTGACTCTCTTATATTGTATTAATTTTAAACATATTAAAGTCCCCTTCATAAGCCTTCTTCCTTTTCATCATTTTATGTAGTATCTATAAGTTTTTTTTTAAATTCATATATTCATTCAAAAGTATACGAAATATTTAGAATGACATCGTCGAATTTATTTGATTTTTCGCGATATGTATTTGATGAACTGTGGTGTTTTTGCTTTTAATCCCTCATATATGCCCTAGAAAATATATATTAAGTATGACGTTGTAATGATAAATATATATGCAGTTTTACAATAGAGGATTTTTTAAATAATTTCGTAAATTTTGTGTTGTTTAGTTTCCATGTTTTAACAATATACGAACATACAATGTTCGTGGTGTACTTTTTTGTTATGAACATATGTGATTTGTTCAGTGGTGTAGATTTCACGTGTGCGGCGAGGCTATAAAACTCACTTGATTTATGTTCATGTTATAATATAAAGATCATAAAGTTAGCGTAGCTCACGAATCACGATACAAGTCCTAAAACCTTAAAATTAAATCCAATGTGGTTATGGGATTCAGTAACATGTGTTAAATTTTATTGAATATAACATTACAGAGTGAATTGATGGCTTTCCGACTGAATACAAAATGATAATTTTCACATACCTAATTTATTCATAATTTAATTAAAATATGTATTCTTTGGGCAGTGTTGGTCTATATGTGACAGCGATTAGAATTCAACAACACCTCTAACTAGTATATTTCAGGGCTGGCCAACATGTCGATCGCGAATAATTTTTCAGTCAGTACTTATTATCATACTTCTCAATCCAATCTATAGATATATAGTCACAGATTCAGTACTTGAAAGCTTCTTTAAGAAAAACGAAATATATAAAAGTAAGATAAGTAGTGCGTTTTTAATTTCACACATCTGTTTTCAAAATAATGAATAAAAAGGCGGATTTACACGTGTCAGAAGTATGTTCAATATATATTTTTATACGGCTGAGCTCTCTTTTTTTCTCAGTAATACACGCATACACACATTATAGTTCTTCGCATAAGTCCCATAGAGTGGCGGGGAGAAGTATGTGTTATGACAGATCGTGTTTTTTGTTAACTCATACGAGTTAAAGGCCTATTACACTAAGCAATTTCAGGCACCCTTACCCTTACTAAGTGCGATGTTATAAGCCTTAGACACTTAAATCACATACAAGAGACCACGCCCACTCTGCAGTAAGAGCACTTAATATTGTGTAGTGTAATAGGCCTTTCAACAGAGGAACAGTATGTTATTATAATATCATATTTAAATGTCTTGTATTGTTACACATACGCTAACTTGCCGCCAAATTCCGTTTGAATGATGAGAAATGGAATATTACCATACGAAAAACTATTCTCAAAATGTAAATTCGATTTACTTAAAATGCATTTAAAATTTAGTCTAATGTTGCCAAATAAAAACAATAACATTCATTATTGAAAGTTATTCAAGGATACATGAAACAGTATTGAACGAAAAAGTTGAAACACCAATCTTGCGTATCGGAATATCACAAAAAAACCGCACGGGAAAACATAAATGTGGCGTCTTACATGTGGATACGGTAGTAAAAATTAAATTCAGACGCTATTAAAAATATTAATAAATGATTATTTTATTGCCAGTCGCCAAAAAAAATATCCCGCTAGTAGGCAGCAAAAATAAACAGAATTTTCAGCACAACTGTCGGTGAAAAAAATATCTTAGAGACCAAAAAGCTTTTACACATTTACGATGCCAATTATTTATTTTATTGATTGAATTATTATTTTGTGTACATAAACGAACACCGGGAAGACGTATAATATATTTTTAGTGCGCAGGTAGATAGCATTAAGCCCGACAGGTTGAGGTGCTAACATTTAGCTGCAGGTGTGACTGTAGGTGCTTATTAAAAAGAGCCATTAACATGATGATGAAGCATAGGAAAAACAGACATCCGATAAGTGGTTGGAGCACCTTTGACCATCATGTAAAATAAATATATTCAAAGTTATTTGAAATTGGATAACAAAATTCAACACTTTTTAGTGAGCCTTCAACGACTAAAAGAAATTGGCGAAGGTTGTATAGTTTTACTCACATATGCAGATCGTGTTGAAGTTACATATCACTGGGAATGTTTTACATATAATTATTTTTCAATACTAAAGTGTGCGTTTTAAAATACACTCATCCCTTGGTTTACGCGGTAGATACGTTCCAAGAGAAACCGCGTAAATCGAAACTTCATGCAACATACGCGTTTGCGTGACACGTGCCACAAAATATATATGATTTTTTGAAAAAATGTATTTTTTTCTAGCCGCGTAAAAGTGAAACCGCGTAAAATGTGTACCGCGTAAATCGAGGGATGAGTGTACAGGTATTCTTCGAATTACGATCGAGATACGTTCCAACACTACGGTCGTAAGTCGAATTTCATAAAAAACTTTAATACGTTATCTTATGATACACGAAATTACGTACTAATAAATATCAATTTTTGCAATTGTTGTTTTATCAATACACGACACACAAATTGACGAAAAAGTTTAAGTGAAAAGCATATATGAATACAGAACAATTAAACTTGAAAAATTACAGAAATTTAATACAACTTGATAATTTTTTTCCATTCTATAGAACATCAGTAGAGCATGAAATTATTGTTTTTCTATTCTATGGATTACACATACAGGTATTTTTTTATATATGGCACATTAACTGGATTCATTTTTTGTTTGAGAAGTGCAGTATCTAGAATTCTAGATGCTCATATACACTTTGGCAAAGTTATGCCCGATTCTTTGATAAAACATTTATGTTGTTGCATCTGATACATACTTATACATTGTAACTTCTTCATCCAACGAATAAATGTATTACGGAGAAATACCTAAAATATGAACTCTACGTTACGTATATTTACAGAGATAATCATATAATTAAACGCAGTATCAACTCAGTTTGCATCATTGGGAAAAAAGGTTATAAATGTCTAATGAATTAAGACGTTTAAAACGTGATTGGAGTGTTTCTCTATTCATTAAATACATTAGAGAAATAGTATAAGTGTTTTCTCTCGTTTTTTTTCCGAATCGTCATAATTTGAACCGTGGTAAATCGGGGACTATATTAACACAAGCTTTATTATGCAGCTTAGCCCGGGTTAGACTAAAATTCATTTTATATTCGTTGCAATTAATATTATTTATTACGTCATTACACATTTATTTCAATACTTGTCTATATACTACAATATTTTTCAATCTCATGTGGATCATTGACCACCTTACTGAAGCTACTCGGAAATAATCTGTGTATTGTCTCGTACAATCGCTTTCTTCTGAAGAAGTTAAATGTTGAAATTAGCACAGTTGAAATAGATATGGCAGCCAATATTTGATTGCATATATATAGATTAATGTGAGTTTGACCAATATGTTTGAGATCAAAATATTTTATATGGTCGGTGTAAAAACTGTCTGTTTTCGATAAATAAATAATTAATTACGACTGCATATCAGAAAATTTCAGGTCAATAAATTGTATCTTCAGGCATACAATAAATATAATATTATACACTATAATTTGCCGATAGAATTTATTTTCATAATCCACACGATTTTGTCTTCCAGTTGTCCAGTGGTCAATGTGTGAGTGTTGCGTGGGCGTCACTGTATTAATTTATTCAAGTCTGCTTCTAGGTGGAGTTTTTATTTTCTAATCGACGTCGATTTAAGACCATATGCTCCGCTCATATGTCATACAGCTGCTCACTGTAAAATAATAGTTAACCCTAACGACTAAATCAAACTACTAAAACTATAAAGCATTACTAAAAAGTTTTTATTGGTGAACATTCATTATTACAAATTATTTGTCAACATGTGTTTTGATTATCTTTAAATATTTACCACTAAGCCTTTATATTTTGTCACATATATAAAATAAATAATGCAAAACAATGACACATAATGAAAGAAACCATTTAATATATATAAAATGTATGTGTCCAGGCACTCAATACATTGCATGCAGTGTTGAGCTATTAGTATTTCGTTCCAAGACATTCCAGTGGTATACAGTGAATCTTTCGATATCAAAGCTCCGGGATACGCCTGAATTATATATGTAAAGGCGGATAGATGGATCGTAAGCACGTTTAGTAAGCACCATATTAAAAAAAACGTATAGATTTTTGTAAAATTACATAAACCTTTGTAAGTCCTCTATCTGAAAATTTGTATGAAACTTGGCATTCTTTCTCGAATAACTGTCGATGGGTAGATGTATCCATAAGACTAATATTGAAAATGTGGAGTACATAAGGGACACGACAACTAATAGAACAAATATAATAGATAACCTTATATTTATCCTGAATCATACCATATGCTTGTTTTTTTATATATATATTAAAATAGGAAACGTGGATTTTATCTATTATATCTAGTTGACTCTTGAGTAAACATAATAATTTATAAAAACCTTGCAACTGGACTGTAATAAAATCTTATAATTTAACAAAACATATATTTGTGTATAGTTTTAATATACGATATATAATATGGCATCAAAGTTTCCAATAGTACTGCCTTAGCCCAAATTTAATGGTGTTCGATTTAATTTAATTACATATTATAATGGGATATTTACCCCAAACCATTGATTATAAACTTTATGGTCAGGCTTATATAAAAGGTCGCAAGCATTTATTAATATTGTGTGTGGGCAATTTAAAAAGAAACAATTTACAGTCCATGACCCGACATAGTTTAATTGAAATGTTTTCCATCGAAAGCTTTCGCATTTTTGCTTTACTATAATATACTTAATTATTATATATTAATAGAAAACAAATTTATTATCTACAGCTGTTATTTCTATCGTCTTTTTTTCACACTATAACTTGTAATTATTGATATTCGTTCAGTATTTAAGCACTCCTAGTGAACTTTCATTTTACGTGCAATGTCGCTTGTTGTTTTAATATATACATTTTACGGGAATAACATTTATTTTGATCAATTATATCAGTGATAGTGGAACATATAATATTTTATATAGAATCTCGACAAATAATCCTCAAAAATTATCCATTTATTCTCGTAAGGGTTCAAAATATCTGTTACAACTATAGAACAATAGTATGAACCCTTTCTTACAACGAATAACATCTCCTCATTTTTATAAGCTTTTATTTAGTTCTGCTTTCATTATTCATAGTAGTTTCTGATGGAATTCTAAAGCTCTAAGTGGAAGCCCCTATAAATCGAATTTTGGCTAATACTCTCTAATACACCCATTTTTAAAATCTTCGATAATATTAACTACTTAACTCTTCACGCGAAGTTTGAGATATAAATGATCCAGCTAAATAATAAACGGTACCATTCGAGAAAATAAGTAAATTTCATGAGGGGTAAATTTTTATGAGAGCATTTTTAAACTTTAAATTAATCTGTTTATTTAATTAGGTGAACAAATTCAATGTCAATTTTCTATAATCTTGTATATTACCTATTTTTCTAGAGCAGATAATACATAACTAAATACTTTTCTAATTATTTAAAAAATAATCTTTAAATTACCAAAATAAAATCGCCATTTTGATACACTTTGGCATTCTTTTGTATTAAATACTTGTCAACGGAAAATAACCTTAACTTCATTTGGATAAAATCAAAACTAACTATTTATTACGGATTGGTACAGATATGTAAAAATATAGAATACGTATAAAATAATATTATATTAAGTTACATTAATGTATGGGAGTATTATACTGAATATAAAATCATGTAAAACAATGAAACATTTATTGCGAAATTGATTACTTTGACATAACATGAATATTTAATTAAAATTCCGTGGCGGCCGTATTAGATGTTCTTAGTATTACATACCTGTGTTCGGCGTTATTAATTGGTGTAACTAAATTGAAATGACAATGGTAGATCGCACCGACACACCTGTTGAGGGTCACTGGCTCCAGATTTATTGCTGAATAAAATTTGTTTATTGGATCATTCAAAAGAAGCGGACTTGATTTATGCACTGTAAAAAAACTCGAACACGTATTTACCGTTGAGAATAAACTTCATTATTTTATTACAATCTATTTGTCAGCCATTCACGAACTCTCCATGAGAAATGGCATTTGTATTATCGAAGTCGTAGAAATAAATCTACAGCTAAAAATTTACTCTTGTTATTATAATGGGAGGCGTGTGTTGGTTTTTTTTAAGTCGTAAATTATCGATATTATTCGACATAATAAGCACGCAATAAATTTAGGAACGAATTTATTAATACCATATTAAGCATCACGGAATTAAATTAATTTAATGAAATGATTTTTAATACGTTGACTTAATAAAACCGATACTTATTTCGTTGAAAAGTTAGTGATTATTAATTTCTGACCATAATATTGGGTTAAATAGGTAAGAATGACATGGGAAAAAAATACAAGAATCGGAATAGGCGATAAAATGCAACGAGCATGTGAAATGTACGGTTGTCATTTCTTAATGACTTTGAAAGATACGTTGTTAGTCATATAAACCACAAAAGAAATCTGGAAATATCAAAACGAATATTTTAAGCTAACTATTTATTTTGAAATATTTATTTGAACTTAACACACTAAACGATTTGAATGTGTCTAAGAAAGAAAGTAAGATAACAATATTTACACGGTATGAATGAAATAGAAATAGAAGAGTAAAATCAAGAAAGCTAAACCGATGTTGCCTAAATATAGAATATAAAAGATAATGAAATTTTGAAGGTAATACAATAGGAAGTTTTCAAGAAGGAAGGAATCACAGAGACTAGAAATGATGTTTCCTGTATAATGACGTTACTCACATCAAGCTGTAGTGCAATGAATTGATGTTTATAGCTACGGCTAAATTAACCAGTCATAACTTGAATTGATCGAATGAATACAAAAATGAAATTGGATTTGGATCCATTATCCGCAGACCATGAAAATGACATGCAAACCTCTAGTCTACGGTGGACAATAATTTATAAAGTAAATTAGTCGAAAAATTGAAGAAGGTAGTAATGACACATGCGTGTTATCAACATAGACTTCTATAATCAGATATTTTAAAACTGACAAGTAAATAATTCGAATGTAAAAAATACTCGTAAATATAATAAGAGATAATGCTATGGACGTATACATAATAATAATAACGGGCTAGAAATCGCCAATTGTTTTTTTTTTATAACAATCATTTCGTCTTTTGAGATCATTAGGCCCGAGGCTTGTTTGTAAGCCGCTTAATCCTCTAACTGAAATAATTATTATGTTCGTGTAACATATAATAATGGATGTTAAAAAATGATAATGTTCTATTGTATAACTCAGACGTGATACAAGAAATTCTGTCGAAATGTGAAACAAAAAAGCTTATGTAAGAACATACGTTTCGCCGCTTAGGCTCATTATACACGGACTACATTTTTCAGCTGACTAGGGACGCAAAATAAGTTCGTTACGAATTAGATAACTATTATCATATTGCATTGATATCCAATGTGTACATTTTCATCGTGCTTCTTAATCAAGAATACATCAGCAATGACATGCCATAAGACAAAAATATATAAGGCTGTTATAAGAATATACACTTGATATTCAGCCGCATGCTTTATAACTAATGGATACAAATATATATCGAAAGCGAACCTCAAGCTGCGTGTGGAGTGATGACTTATGAGTCAAAATGTGTACCTGTATATCGTCGTATTACTGGCAAAAGACGTTAAAGTGAAAAAGTGAATTTTGAAATAATCGAGTTTTAATGTTTGAGTCTCTCTGTTAAATACATTTTACGACAATTTATTAAAATTTATACATTAAACCTTAAGAAATTGACGTAAAATGTATTTAATAGAGGGACTCAAACATTAAAACTCGATTATCTCAAAACTCACTTTAACGTCTTTTGCCAGTAATACGATGATATATTCAACGGCTTTCCATTATCAATATAAATGAAATATCTGCAATACGAGATATAATTGAATTTTTGTAATCATAAAAAAATGACAAAAGCTCAGTATATTAAAATAATAACATATGTACAATTTGGTACTTTCTAAATAGGATAAAACATTTATAATATATGATATATAAAAAGCGTAGAAATATTTTTTATGGTTTAAGGGTTTAAAACGATGAATTATTGTTCCAGTTGCACAACTCAATATTAAAACGTAATTGGTTAATATATATTAACTACCATATTTTAGAGCAAGTTGTGTTAGATTATTTTGGAAGCTTAGAAAAAAAGATATTTGCTGGTAAACTGTTATTAAGAGGAATGGAAAAAATATTATTAATTTATATGTATTAAACCTTAAATCGGTTTTATATTATAAAAGGTATTGATTCTTTGGTAGTGAAAAAATCTATCAATCAATCTCGTGCGCAAACACTTGAAACGTATCAAAAATGGTTTTTGAAAGTAAGTTTACGACTCAAAGCGGTTGGAAAGGTCCACGAGGATCGACGATGGTCATTCTTTTTGGGTTCGTTTTCTTTTGTGGACATGACTTTTGGCCGGCTAACGACCGTAGCTTATAGCTCTCAGATAATGCGTCCAATCGAAAGCGCTCGGCATTAAATAATGATTTATATAATTTTTATTTCAAACCTATACACAATTTGAATCCTTACACTCATCTTCAATAATTATTTCATATGCATATGTATCAACCACCAACAATCAACAATATTAGTTGAATTGTATTCGTTAGACTTTCGTGCCATAAAGTTTCAAATTTATGAATGAAATGAAGGTCTACAACTTTAGAATTTTTTTCTAATTTCAAAATAAGATTATTTAGATTCAAAAACATTAAAAGGATGACTAAGCCCTCAATATAGAGGTGAAGTAAGGAGTCAAAATATTGTTGAATATCTATATTAGAATAGAAATGATAAAGTTCTAATATGGAGATGGGTGGTACAAGTATTTTTTTAAATGGATATTCGTTGAACCAATCCAGTCGTGCAATAGTATGCATTACTTTATCTCGAATATCCTATTTTGAGAAACGGCGGGTAGATGAAATAAAAATAACTTTAGTAGTTTCTTACACCGCAAACGACATGTATGAAATGCTCGGAGAGTAAATGGGGAACCCTTCATCACACAGGAGCCAATTTGATTTGATGTTTTATGAATTTTGATATGATGATGTTTCATTTTATATAACCACATTCGATAAACCCAATTCTTTCATTTTAAGATTTATAATAAATAAGATATGTGAGACTTTTTAATTTTTTTTATAAAATTACGAGGAGTAAACATTTCTCAAATCCGAAATCATTCAACTTAAATCAGAACGATTATCTCAAATGAAGAATGTTGTTAGATGCGCAGACAATCAAATTCAGGGCATAATATAAATATATTGTTTTTATCAAAACACACTGAAAAAAACTAAGAAATATGGGGTTGTGGATAAAACAATATTATTGATAATGCTACAGTAAATAACACCCCTTTGGGACGAGGGTAGAGGGTTGCAACGAAAACGCAATTCAACGTAGCCAATTATCGATTTAAAAACGCTAAGCAGGAAACCCTTCCAGCGGATCGCGGTCCTCGCGGGGCTTCTAAGTCCTACACACTAATTGGATAAAGTAGTGTGACTGGCGTAAGGGCAACTATGTATATCCTTCGCGGGGATAAGGCATGACAGAGCTTTAGATTAGCTTACTGTAATGTTGTTTTTTTGTTTTCTTTTAATATATTCTTGATATTACAAATTTACTAACAAACAATTTGTCGACCACATTATTATTTATTCATGGCGTTGTAATTCTCGTAAGTTACAGTAAAAGCTTTCAAGAATCTAATGTTTTAAAATTTGTTTCATAACGTACTTTATATAAAACTGATAATTCAAATATTTTATCGTCTGAGTTTTTATTTTAAAGAGTTGATATGTGATAAGACACATTATACGGTTTTAAGCTACCTGGCCATGGAAATGGTTTATATTTGATTTTCATGGTTGTTGATAAATGATAACACTACAAAAGCCTATAAATAAACGCATTTAATTCATTTTGTTATTTGATAAACATGTATCGCGTATACTTAATAATCTAAATTGAACAAAGATACAGTAAAGTGCTACTTTATTAACTTTATGCAACTGATCTTTAAATAGCTTAACTAAAGTTTAATATGATGAACAACTTTCGCATAATATAAACCGATCATTACGATCCTTGGATGAAAAGTACTATTACTTTTGAGCGGAGTAACTGCTAAATTCAATATAAGTAGATGAGATGCATTTGTCATTTGTAATATTGTTGTAAAATCTAACGATAAAAATTAAAACTACTGAAAAATCGAGAATATAATTCTATGGCCGAGTTGGTAACTGCATGGGTCGCAGGTTCAAATCACCAATTTTATAGAAAATAAAATAAGGCAGGATAATGACGATTAGATCAATTAAATGGTAATTATGAAAAAAGTCGTCACATTGTTGAAATCCATATTTCTCAAATTTGAAGCAGAAATAAAAATGAAAACAAGGTTAAAATTAAAATAATTAGTGGTATGAATGCGTGTGTCTAAGCAAACCGTGTATCGATGCTTAGAGAATTAAAAAATAATTATACTCAAGTTTATTCAAAACACATATACAAAAAAAGGTTACATGAAAAAGCGCAGTGTTGCGCCATATCCTCACTCTATTTACTGATGAAACTTAAGAATGTCGAGGAGTGTAATGTCGACGCAACTGGCGACTTTATTGCATCTGAATTTATTATTTCGATGCCAAATTATTTATTGGCTTTATAATGGTGAAATATATTTTCGATCAAACTCATAAAAGAATAAAAAATAAAATAGGCTATACACGAACGCTATGCTTACTTTTTACATTATTTATTGTAATTAAGATATTACGAAACGAAACCATTTAGTCTAAAAATATTCAATTCATTATTCATTATTTATTCATTTGTGTACAATAATGTGCGATTACTGATTTTTTTAAAGAAAAAAATAGTGGTATTTAAAGGATCAGATAACGTTTCAAATTTGTCAGAAAATCCTTTCAACTGTTGAGAATATGTGTGGTCATATTTAGTTTATTTTTACATTTTATTGGAGCAAGAAAACATTTTGATATAGTTATAATGTACAATGATAATGGACAGTCTGTAAGAATAGTTGCATCACATGTAACCATACACTGAGCTTTCAGTGACTTCTTCACTCTGATAGAAGTTTTTGTTTTGGGATGGGTAAACAGAATAAAGAAAAGCATCTTTTATATCATACAAGTGAAAATTAATTTAAACCATTAGCTGCTGCTGTGTATTTCTAAATCTTAAAATGAGATGATCTCCTTTAGAATGGTAAAAAGCATCGTAATATTTTTGAAAACACTGCCTGCCTTATTCACCGAATTCACCAAATTATTATTTAAATTTATTATTGTATTAAAAAATTTATGCTAAGCGATTATTTAGGATTCAAATTGTTAAATTATTGTATTTTTGTCAAACAAAAAGCTTGAAAAAGCTTTCAACATTTACAAAACTGCTTCTGTCCTAAAGTTGTATCCAGATTGCATACATATTTAGAAAGGAATAGATTAATTAAAAATACGTAACGAACATAACCTATATTTTTGTTTGTTTTGCTGTAAAACAGTATGGTAAGAAACACATCTCTCAGATTTAACATTAGTATAGAGAATAGAAATGGATAAAGATCAATTTGCTTTCTTAATTTATTGATGAATGATATATTTATAATTATAATATACAGATAGAATATTTATATAACTCATTATATTTGTATGATTGGGTAACAATGGAGTTAAATTGATTTGAACGAATCATCTATAAATTATTATTAATGGGTTGAAGGAGTGTCCTTTCGTTCAATTCCCGTGTGCCCACAGAAGACGTTTTTTGTCCGTTTTTGATTGATCATCAAAGGAAAACTCCGGCAGAAAATATCGCTTTGCCTTATTAATGTTGACCCAACTTGCTTTATCTCTCTCTTTCTGTCTCTCTATATTCCTTTTAACTAACTTTATATCCTATCGAGAACTCATTGCTGAACGTATATTATTAGGCGTTTACATTGAATTTTTAACAACACAAAAAACGCAAAAAAAATATAACCACTGTTTTTACAATGTCGGCTTCGAACGTGGATCTGCATAATGACTTACATAATTCGATAGGTTGTTTTTTTTCCACGTGTTTGGATCAACTAATCACACATTGGCTTTCTTTCATGTATCTTTGATTTTGTAAAATTATTATACATGTACTCGAATGGAACTTGCGATCTCCGGCATAAAAGTTCGCGAGCTTACTAATTCGGCTACAGAGGCGACCGACTTCTCTAACCAAATTATATTCATATATATTTGATAACCACTCATTCAATAAATTCTATATATGTTTATAATTCTATATGTGGTATAATAAATAATGGCATTATAATTTCTTCTGGAAAAAAGATCACATTTCACATTCAGAATCCTAGAACATCTAACAATTGGAATCAAATAATGTTATTCTAGGGTTGCTACTAAGTAAAGTTCACTAAAACGTTTTGAATGACCTTAGAATTATACCCGTATGAATACTATACCTCAAACAGCAGTTTTCAACTTTTTTGCTACTAGACCTCCTAACTTTTTATTTTTTATAGATATTAATGATGTAGACACGTTCTTTTTAAATTTTTTCGAATTTTGGCGTCTCTCCTGGCAATAGTCCGTGCCTCCCAGATTGAAAACCGCTGCTTTAAAGCCAATTAGACACTAAAATATTAAATAATATATTATATCAGTGATATATTAAGTGCACACTAAGAACATGCATAGAACGTCACACCGGATATACGTCATGAGGAATAATCCAAATTGTTATCGGCACTTAGTATATCGTTCCTCAATGTCAAGATTTCCAATCTGAAAATTTTACGAAAACCTTTTTTAACGCCATTCATTAACAAATAATTAAAGCTCTCGCAAAGAAATTACCACACCTCTATTGAGATGAATAAAATGCAAGCAGATGATTTATATGTCTAACAAATTAGATTAGGCTATAGTAATCGCTATTTCAATTTTACGACACTATGTTTTTTAAGTCCGAGAAAACTGTATAAATTATAATGATAGTAATATATAACTTTATTGATATCAACAAATAAAAACTGTTTAATATTTTCGTTAAAAAACCAATATACATCTAGTTAATAATAATATAATGCAAAAGTTTCAACGATCATATTATACAAACGTATTCCTCGAGCGGTCATTTTGGTCGGTCATTAATATAAATTGATTTTTTATCCAGACTATTATCGAAAGCTATACACAGAAAGTTTTTTTTTTTAAGCTTCTAAATTATTTGAAGTATTTCAACGGATCAGGCTACTATTTGCGATCACGGCTTGCTTCCAAAAACACGATTTGCGATGAAATACAATTAACTGTTCAACATTATATAGTCAACTTTTCCAGCATGGTTATTTTAAGTTCCATTAGAAAAATAATACCCTTAATGATAAAAGTTAGGTTTTGTCCCTCTTCCTTTATCTGTCATTAAGACTTCGTACTCAATAACAATTCGAAAACAAGTATTAAATTCATTTAATCAGATATTTTAAAATTTTAATGTAATTAGTCCTTTTTAGCGTTCTTTTCATTTATTAGTATCTTCATATCACGAAGACAGTGTATGTATTTGTGACTAATTTAAGACTAATAAATTTGTAAGCCAAAGTTTAAGATACACAAGGATCATCTTAAAAAGTGATCACACTATGCGAGTCCAAGATTCGAAATAGCTTTCTCCATACGATCCAATCTAGTGTGATTATTGTAGGAATTGATACGTCGAGTAAATAACGGTCATAGACAATCCATACAGCAAGTAAATCATTAGTCTACTTATTCCCAGGACTTACTGAATTATCAAAAAGTAAATAACTGTGTTACTCTATGAATATTGCTTATCGTAACATATTTTTATTGTGAGGGTAAGTAGTCTATCTATTAAGTATGGGGGTTGAATCTAAATAGATGCATATGGAATTAGATCCATATGCATATTGAATTAAGTCCAAACATCTAATCTATAGAACCATAATAAATAGCTGACGGTCAATAGTAATATTTGTTGTCATTAATGATAATATTGTGAGATGCAGCTTATAGTTTTTCAACCGTGTTCGCTTAGAAATAGAAACATATGGATCTACACAGGCTCCGAATGTAGAGTACATATATGGATCTCCGCAAAGAGAAGACATGCCTTGACAGATTGTTTTTCACAAGGATTGCTTACCAGACGCTCAGCCCAATATGCATTTAGTTCTTAACTTTCAGATTTTAAAAAATCAGACAGATGTGGGATTAAGCCCACATTCCCCGAATGTTAGGCGCACACGTTAATCTCTACAACTCTACCGGGGAGACAATTAATTGTATATATTTTTATTGCCTTTCGCGGACCATAAAATCCGTACGTGTATGGATTGAAAGCTATAAAGGACATAGAACTAGTTATTCCAGGATGTGGTCAGTAATATTGAAAAAGTTTGTTCGTCATAGAAAACATAAAGCTCGCCGCCTACGAGCAAACTTTTTAAGAATAGAAATTACACTCAGGTCACTTCCATTGGATGTGTGTATATATTATATATACCTATGTGTAAGTTTCGAATGGGACGAAACGATAGAAAACCAATGTATTTGTATAAATTATATCAAAGTCCAAAAAATATTATTATACCTAATGTAAAAAGCTTGGAGCAAATACGATATAAATATAAATAAATATCTCGCATACACGACATACGATACAAAGTAATATGGATCTCTACAATGTGAAAACTTATTTTGAGAGATTGTCTTTAATAGGAACGGTCGTCAGCTTATCGCCCAACCCAATAAGCGCCCAGTCCTCTCTTTATCCTTACTTTCAGGATCGAAGAGCGTCCACATAATTATTATAATAGATCACTGAGGCTATATAGTGCTAGATTATATGGTGTTCATTTCATAAATAACATAGCAAAAATATTTATATAATATTACTTCCATAATATATGAAATTAATATGTTGTATTAGATTTTTTTGCTTACAATACTCTCGCCAAGGTCATACATAAATGACAACTATATTCATAACATAATCAGTACCTACTCTTATATATCTTCTATATTTAAAAAAAAATCTGTGCAACTCGTCATCCATTCTTTTTTATCTTCGGCACTCTTTTGATGAATATATATTATACCATGTTCGCTGCCAAAGTGGAGCATATGGATCTACACAGTGTGAAGATATCCACTCCGATAGTGAATTATATGGATCTCCGCAATGTGAAGACGTCTTGACAGATTATTTTTCACGAGAATCGTTTGCCAGACAACTGTTCAACCCAGTCCTGTATTTTCAGATTTTTCAAATCTGACAGATGTGGGAATCGAATCCGCATTCCCCGGATTGCTAGGCTACGCTACCAACTACGCTAACCGGGGAGACAATGGTAAATAAATACTTATAATTAATTAAGTTTTGAGAGTTGCCATAATTCACATGGTTTTTAATTAACCGCGAAGGAGTCGACACTATTGACAAAATAATAATTATATAATTATATTATATGTATATGTATACAATATGTTTTACGAAATCCGTCGTTTAATTATTTGGATTATATATATTATTAAACGTAGCGTTCACCTTCCGCGAAATATTTAATATGTAAAATGTCTGAAAGGTTTGCGTCTGGATTCTTTCAAGATTGAAAGTTTTTCGCAATTTCGGACGTCTATTTCGCCGAATATATGATTGGTTTTTTTTTTGTTCACTCGACGGTTGAAATATAAATACAAAGAATAATTTAATGATATATTTATGTAAGTAGTACATATAAATCTATGACGGTATATGAATTCTACAATAAATTTAGCCGAAGATAAATTAAGATAAAATTCACGTGAATACGATACTAAGCATGTCAACTGAATCAACGTCGGTTTGTATTTAATTTTTATATTTATTACACTCGTTACGCATATGCCATGTCTGAATTTGGGCGAAAGCATGCTACAGTGATTAAACTATAATACAAGTCTAGACCCTCGTTATCAATGTGACATTTAGTATTTAAAATGTAAAATAAATTATGTAGTATGTTATATTATTATCAATATGAAATAAATATACATAAATTACTTTATTTATTATGACAATGGTGTAATATCTGAAATGACTATTAAATTTACAGAGCATCAGAAAAATGAAATTGAATTATCGCTCACTTTCCTCTTTTCCCAGTGTTAATTGTTAATAATATGTGCATATATTCATGGATCTGTGAAGTAAATTATAATAATAAAAGACGTTATGCTGAAGTCACGTAGATCATAGCATTGGGGAACATCAAATGTTTAACAAAGGTGTTGAATATGTTGCGATCCATTGACTATTTCACATCATCTAAACAAGTAATAATCTAATATGAAATAGTAAATATATGGATTACATCAAACATTGTTTGTGAAAAACGTGTTATGGCATCCCTATTTTCAAACACTGGACTTATTTACAGACTGTGAGGTAATTTTTGATGTTATGTATATGTTTGAAGGTAAAACATGAGTGATTTTTCGATTATAAATCTCGACCTTTCAGGAGGTCACGAAATAAACTGTTTGTAAGGACGTCATTTGAATAAGTAAATTAAGTATATTACGATATATATAAAATAATATATGATTGTAATACAGCTGTTTTTAATGTAAAACCTGTTATTTAATGGAGATGTTTCAGAATGTAGAATAAACCAAGAAGCATTGCTATGTGTAAATGAGCAATGCCCTGTATTTGATTATAAATTCTTATTATGGGAAGTGAGATATAAACAAATAAATAAATGATGGTATAATTGAACTAGGAAGAAAAACTTTGATGAAATTTTTCGACTAATTTGTTTCTCGTGGAATTGCACATGCTTAAAATAAATTATTTCCTGATGCGTCCATTAAATGTTGAAATATTACAGTTTCAACATTATACAAGAATGTC
Organism: Rhyacophila evoluta; assembly: GCA_022683975.1. Classification (NCBI taxonomy): domain Eukaryota; kingdom Metazoa; phylum Arthropoda; class Insecta; order Trichoptera; family Rhyacophilidae; genus Rhyacophila; species Rhyacophila evoluta. Next base: position 29,643 of record JAGVSQ010000814.1, read on the forward strand.
ACCTGGCTAAATATTGGGCAATTCCTACTTTGTGCTCGATTACGCGAGTAGAAAATATCGTTAAAATAGTTGAAAATTTTAACATAATGAAAGTCTGTTTTCATCAGATGTGGAGCAAAAAAGATCGCTTAGCTTGGAACTATTCAAATTGAAATATTTTCTTTGCATCAAAGGTAAAACTCAAGGAAAAAGATTGTTAGAGTCCTGCTCATATTTCCTTTGACATATTATTAAATTCTTACTTAACTTCCGACCCAGCGGTCAGTCGTGGAATGTTACTTTCGGTCATTATTCAAGAATTCCAGCCCCGAATCGCCCCCGTTAGCCCCTCAATCGCTTACTCGGCCCACCCCTGACCGTCTTGCCTCACCTATATAACGTATATCAGTGTTACTCAATTATTTAAGTTTAAAGTAAAATTTATGGAATTAACTTGATATGAAATTTGAAAACGTTTATGTTAAGTAAGTATCATAATTACCTGTGGAAGGAAAAAGACGTAACCCTCAGTTTTTTTTAAATAGCATTTTTCGATAATCACAATATCATATATGTATATGAAAATCTCGAATTAATATCCAAATGTAAGGTTTGAGCCTGAAAAAAGGAGAGCCTGTGAAATTTGCAACCAGGAATCAGAACTTGCACCACATCAATTACATTGGTTTTTCATAACTATCTTTACTAACTAGATTAATGTCATATTGGGTAAACAAAACACCAATTTTCATTTTCGTAAACTTTAAGGTTGTGTATTGTGACTTTGACCCAAAATCATTGAATACACATGTTTTTGCTTCGTGTAAAATACGTTCTGTGTGAGCTACATTAACAATCGAATGATCCAATCCATCCGTCCATATTTTCATATCATAAAGTCGGTTAATCATTTTTTTTTTTTAAACCATGTTCGCTCCCAACGTGGAGCATATGGATTTACACATTGTGAAGATATCCACCGAAAGAGGAGTATATGGATCTCCGCAATGTGAAAACGACTTGACAGATTATTTTTTTACGAGAATTGTTTTGTCAGACAATTACTCAACCTAATAGGCAACCAGTACAGCATTTTTGGATTAAAAAAAAAACCCTACACAGATCGGGATTCGAACCCGCATTCCCCGGATCGTTAGGCGCACACGCTACAAACTACGCTACCGTTTAATAAATATCAAAACTAAATATTAAGGGGTATATGGATTTTAAATGGTTTTTAGGTGTCAATTAGTGCAGTTTAGAATCAATTCCATCAAGCACCATTTATTTTGTCACTAATTATTACAATGATATTAGGGAATGGTACAGCATATTTGAGAATTGAATGGATATACGAGTAGTTAACTAATATAATATCTTGTAAAACACAAACTATTTAAATACACAAAATATTTCATTGTCGTTCCATAGACTTACACTTTATTTAGTCCATAAATACACCCAACGTCGACTTTAATTTCAAATTGACTTTATGTAGATTTTGGATGGGACAAGCTTGTGCTAACCTAGGCTACCAACGTTGAAACACAAAGAATCTGGGAATGAGCGCGGGAAATTAATATACAATGTGTTTAATTTTTATAGGTTTTGTACAAAAAATATAAAATACAAGGACTTTTATCATTGAAATAATTAAAAATAAAGAAAATATTTTGCCACTGTATTAAATTATGATTACAATGCTGTACAACTAAATGTATTTGGTGGGAGTAGAATTAGTGGATAAACTAAACATATCAGTCTAACATTAATTGGAAAAATTATATAAATCGGAAAAGTTTGAGAAATCCAGGCTCTACGAAACGGCGTAGCACGGTAACGTCGTAGAACCAGCATACATCCAACTATTTGCATAATAAAAGATTTTCGTTATACCGATTGGCCACAACTCCTTTGTGCCTAAAAGGTTTTCTCCGAAGATTATTATATGGCGATACATTTTGACGGGATCAAATAAAAAAATAATAATGAATCGCCTGAAATATGTATGCACATTAGAGTATATGCTTAAATTGATCGTTATATTATTATTATGGGTTGCCAGTAAAAGGATTCGTAAAAATAAATTTGCATTAAATCAATATGGTAACTATTGTCTCTAGTAATAATAATAATACTTTTTAACTGATTTTGTTACTTACTATCTGGGTTATCTAATATAATTAATTTGTATATAATAGTTTAGCCTATAAACCGGGAAAGTTTGAGACGATACAAATGGAGCATTTTTTATCGATAATATATTTTTCTGCATTATCGACAATTTTTCCTATCTTGTAAATATTTTTAACAAATACATTTTGCATAAAATGACTACATCATCAAATAAATGATACTAACTAGAGGCATTATCTGGCGAGTAAAGGGAAGAATTAAATCCTCTATTTTCTTAAATCCTCAAATAAAAACTAATTTTTTTTTTGTATTCTTTCTTGATATTAATTTGCTAACGGCTCTTATTTACATCCGATCTTCACAAAAATCAACAAAAATTACCACTTGAAAGTGTAAATCGAAATATGAAGTTTTAAGTGTAGTTTGTTAACAGATTTACTGTTCGACGAAATAATTTATAACAAAATGTCCACATGGCATACTGCTTATGATCGTGTGGATTAGTCTGAATTGTGTGTTTCTTGTTGTAACTTATTAGATGATTCGTTAAAATTTTATAAAATGAGTAGTCATGAAACTAAATAACTAAACACTCGTAGGAACATATATTTAAATATGATAAGTGAACAGAAACAATATTTCTAACTCAAATAAGTGATTATTGTTTATAGTATGGCATGTACTTTTCACATTTGCACTTAATATGGAGTAAAAGAATCTCTACAATCAGAAAGAATATCTTTATAATTATAGTTATCAACTCATTGGGCAACCTGTCCTGCGTATTTCAACATTAAAAACCTCTTGACCATCAGAAATCTGCCAATAATTTGGAATAAGTAAAATAAAATCTGCAGGAGTACATACATATATAGTAGGCTAATTGGCTGACAAATAATTCTCTTCGCATTGTAGAGACCCACATACCCCATTACTCAAGCGGATATCTTGCATGGATTTATATGCCACACCATCGTAACGAATATGATAAAAAATGAAGATATATAAACTTTTGATTGAATATTCACCGCATTTCTGCTACACTCAGCTTATTAATTCAATGCACTGTCTTTCAAATCAATGTAAATTGCTTACCTGAAACAAATAAAAAAAAACATAATCAGTTTTAAAATATTAACTGAACATGTATAGATTAGTAAATAATGCGGATATGATACAAATGATCTACAATATAATCTCAGTGGGTGTAATATAACAATTTACAGTGGCTGATCAATTAAATAACAATTAATTAAAGGTTAATTTGCTTTGCCGATAGCTATTTCTGTTGCTATTATAAATTAAACGAATACATCTTCGTACTAAGGACTTTTGGAATTCTGTTAAGCAGGAGTTCACAATCGTAGGTTTCTGATAGTCAACTAATGTAAGATAGATAGTATCACATTCGATATCTTGTATGGACACCATGTGACAAAATTATTAAAATCTATACTAAGGATCTTCAAAATATAAAAAAATTATCTTGATGTTCTTTTAGTTAAGCGTTCCAAAACTGCATCTTTGATTTTTTTAGTTATACAGTTCAAATCCTATTATATCAAAACTCGTGGGACCACTCATTTAGTGTCGTTACACTGAAATTTCGTTTTACTGAATATAAGAAAAAATGTAGCATATTGAATGAACGTTTGTTCAGGACAACAAAAAATATAGTTTATACTGGAAATCTCGTTACTTATTATTTATTATAAAAAAAAAGCTGACGAATAAAGATATTAGAATATATATATATAAAAGTATTTAAAAAAAAATCGACATTTTTTTCTACGAATATTTTTTATATTTTTTTTAAACGAATTTTTACAGTCTATACTCGTCGGTTGACTGTACTTTTCCATAATTTAAGCTCAACGCTTACTAAAGCAACAATATCTACTCTGGTTTTCGGTAAAAAATGGCGGCAAATATAAAAACGTCAGCTCATTTTGGGACACCGTTAGTTTTGCTAAATTTGACACGAATGCCAATCGTTCCCTATCTCTGCTCTGAATATTTCTGAAGGATTGTAATCATGTGGCGTAGTCAAACGCGTGGAACTTTCTAGAACGGAAATGAGTTCGATAAATTTCTAACATTCGATAATTGAAAAGCGTAATTAATCGCTGGGAAACATTTTGAAAATTGAATTGCACGCGAGCTTACCTCCGCGGGAGTTATTAACCCTTTGAATGCTTGCTATGGCCTTGGGTAACTACCGTTGAATAATTTGCGTCAGTCAAAATGTCACCACACTCCATCGTATCAAATAACCA